>JAANSM010000069.1:0-55530 GCA_036850725.1 Orchesella villosa | reverse complement strand
AAACGATGTGATAGTTTGATATGAGAGAACCTACACTGGTTTTATTTCAACTTGACTGGTTTTTTTCTGCCCGATGATACACTTTAAATTTACATTCACATGGATTTGCTTCCTCCTTGATTCCAATCAGGAACAACAATCAGAGTAACAGAGTGTGTAACAAAGTCATGTTAAGTTGTCAGCACTTTTCACATTGGAGCTACGATGCAATAATACGATATGCGAGCGAGACAAAGTCCATTTCCTACAGTCACATAGTATAATAATATGTATTATTTAGGTTGTATTATTATTATGCATCAATGACTACATCTGGTGACGCAACAGGTTGCATATAAACTTCTTTTTTGTGAAGAAGCAACATGCTTACTTTCTTTCTTTTCAAAGTCTCCAGGTTTGCTCAGCTTTTTAGGTTCGTTAAAAAGGGAGTCATCTCGATTCATTTGGTAGAAATCAAGTTTTTTATTATTACTGCTACCAGCTACTATATATTATATTCCCATTTTGAAATAGAATGTTTTTATTGTGCTGAAGAAAGCTTTTTGGATGTGTGATGTGGTGTGGTGGCTACTGATGCATAATGCAATGCAGAATAATTTTTTTATGAGAAGAAGACTTCTCCTGACTTCTTTTAAACAACGTATGAAATACTGCCATGTGATGCTCAGGAGCTCACACAGTCAGTTTGATGGGCTCTTTTGATTGCACTAATGAGGCACAAACGGCAGGACCACGAAATATAACATTTCCTTCGTTATAATAAAAAAGCATTAGGCTTCTTCTTCTCTCTCCTTTTCGTCTTAACGAACCAGCTCACACCAACAACTGAAGGAATAGCTGGGAACGAGGAAAAATTTAAAATGCATTCTTTACAGTGAGTTTTTATTCGTTGGAAGTTGGAATAATGTGAACATTTATGCTGTTAAATTGTGGTCTGTTTAGCGCTTACATGAAATGTCCTTAAGGAATGAAGGCCCTTTAATGAAATTTATGACATGCATTACATTCTGATTCTTCTTTTGTTTTGGGGGAGAAGAAGAGAGTGTAAATTTGAAATAAAAATTGTTGGGTTAGTGGAACTTCTCTTTGAATACTATATTTTTTGTCGGAGCTTGATATAAGACTTTGATTTGAGTGCTGCATAAAAACTGTTTAATTGATTTTCAATTGTCTAGTTTTTTAACTCCACAAAACGAGCATTTTTCAAGGTTTACATTTTACTGCGTTCCTCATACAAAAAAGGACGCCACACTGCAAAAGCAGTCAAACTAAATATGTATAAATCTGGATAAAATATTGGTTAAGGGAAATTATATGAAATGCTTGATTTCCGGTTGAGTTCTCCATCCTCCATCCATACACCTGAAGGAGAAAGGGGTGCATATCTCTAAAAAAATAAATAGTACCTGTCAACTCTTAATAATATTCATGTGAAACAGGGAATTGTTTATTTAATTGACACACATCCACGGAGGCGAATTGATTCATTCAACACTATAACAAGTACAAAGGTATTTCAGTGCTTCGTTGAAATTGCATGTCACAGCATGCCTCCTCATCAGGTTTTCCCAGAAGTGTCAGGAGATTATTGAGAGAGATATGACTTGAAATATAAAGTGTAATTGTATTATATTATCACCAAAACATTACAAAATTCATACTTGACAGCGGATCAGTTAATAATAAAAATGTTACATAAGAGCTTCATTAAATGGAAATAAGAAAAAGGCATAACTCCAAATTTATTCGGGACATGAAAATTATTACCTGCATGAAATCCAAAAATGAAATCAGAAACTATCTCTCATATTTCTGGAACATGTATTTTTATTAATTTTTAATGGAATATTCGTTTATTCGGTTGGTTTCTGCAGATTAGATAGCTCTTTAAGAAATATTACATGCGCTGATCCAACTTTGCGTGTGAGCATGACGCTAGCTCGTTAACACATTGTTATTTTTTGACATTTAAGAGGCGGATGAAACGAGCAAAATTCTTGGGCCATGAAATTTATTCACAACCAGTAGCAATCATAAAATTGAAATATCTAATTTGATAAAATGCTTTGATATGATGACTAAATTCACAAACTTATTTTTTATTACACAGCTCGTTTGATGGTTCGTGAATGGGTGAAATTTCGATACGGTGTTTTTGACGAGAACGGATTTGCTCACGATGAAAAGTATCCTGCTGAGTTTGTTGGAACTAATGGAAAAGTTGTCCCTACAGCTTGTCATCTAAATCGGTAAGTAGCAACAGATATAGCCTTTTTTTCAACATATCTTCGGCAGTGTACCGATTTTGTAAATCATAACCATACTTTTGCTGGTACCAAAATCATTCAATTTTTCATTTTGTTCCAGATCCACTTGCAATGATCCTGAACTTTGCGGCGATTCTGCAGCAAATGCTCGCGTCCACCACCACGGTCATCACCACCATCATCATCATAGCCACAGTAAATCTCAAAGTTCATCGGATGAGCAGCACTTGTGGGATACATCCATGATGTCATTACCTCTCCATAATTCGGTAAGCCAAAGAGCCTAACCTATCTATTGATAAAGCCATAATATTTCTCTGGTCTTTTCCTTTTTACAACGCATTACTCGATGAACCTACGCATCTATGTCAATCAACTCTGTTTTTTTACCTTTCCGTGTAATCAGAAATTAGAGTTTAAATCCTAGTTATCCACTATATCTAATCAAAGCCCATCAATCACTAGTCAAATCCTCAACATTTTTATATTTTGTTCACTCCCAATTTTATTTTTTTCTAAGCTATAAACCATCATTTTTATGAAATTTGTGATGTGTAACATGCGACTCTAGCTGCGTGCGTTAAGTTTTCTTGAGGAGAAATGTGCGTGTTCGCATACGTAACAATAAAACATTTTCTTCAGTCATGTATATATGGGCCATAAAGAAACTGATGATGATTATGACGATACGTACGTATATGTATGATGATTCCACTCGAGATCTTATGAAAGAAACAAGCGTCTTTCTCTGTAGTAATATCTTTGTACAAGTTCGTTGAAAGACTAAACTTCACCTGTTGATTTGGATTTCTATAAAAGGTAAATGAATTCTGCGACGAGCGGACGCATATCCGAACAACGCCTACGAAACACAACTTTTTATGCGATGGGAAGAGCATCTGGGAGGTCATGAAACAGCACGAAGACTTCAAAAACATGTAAGATTTTTTTATATCCCCATTTTTTTCATCCTTGTTTTCATTCCGTGTTTATGTTTACACCGTAAAAGCATAAGCTTATAAGTTAAGTATATAGAAGAAGCTCATTCAATTCAAACCATGTGCATTTTTGGAATATCCTTTGAAACTTGAGAAGTTGCTCCAAGATATGATTTGATTAGATGCATCATCATCATTATCAAAACGGTTGTTGAATATTCATAAAGACTGGCTTCCAGTTGAGTCGTTTTGCTTTTTGGCAATTCGTGAGATGCAAGTAAATCATACTTAGGAAGGTCCTTGTAGGTCTTCTTGACAAATTTGAGACAAATCAGAGTCCACCCGTATGTCATGTTAATTAACCCTTTTCATCTTGGTACTTTTAATACCGACTGTAAAAGCAACTATATTCTTATTACCCATTTCAACACTTGAAAGTGGAGTTAAAAACTAGAATTACTATTGAAGGAGGGAAGATTTATTGGACAAAACTTGAAATACTATTTTACATTTATTGATCTTCTAATCATACCACCAGGATCAGGTAGTCAACCAAAACCAAACCACCACATAATATACCCCATGTTCAATGTTATCTCATGGGTTTCTTTTTCGAAAATAAAGTATAAGGGCATAATAAATTCTTTCTGATGGAGTAAGTATAGACGGTAAAAAAATTTATGGATGGAAAAAGAAAATGTATGCGAAGAAGCATGCTAAAGTAGGTATATAAGCTTCTGAAGTAGAAGATCGCGTTCAAGTCGTAGTGAAACTCAATAAATAATTTATTTGCAGCAATAAATTAGAGATAATTGCTCTATAGCTATGTGTGTAGTGTGTGTGTATGAAATGAAACGAACGATGTGTCTAACTCAGCCCCATTTTCTATATTAGGGAAGAGTCGAATAATCAACAGCAGTCCGGACCTCTGACCAATGCTCAACCAAATGGTGGTGCTAGTGGAAATAGTATGGAGTCAAGTACAGCATCAGGATCAACCCTGAGGTCGATTGTATCCGCTCCACCACCTGTTTTCTCCTTCGTTACGGCAAAGTCCCATCGCATTCTCTTTCTTCTGGATCGAAGTCGCTCGATGAATCACAATGTAAGTGATATAGTGATAATGGATCCCCTATTAAAGCAACGTTTAGCTTGTTAATTTCATTAAAATCCATTACCCCAAAGTAAATGAAGGAACCACTTTTTAGTCGATCCTGATTATGCTTTTCTATATTCTGGATGATTTTATAACCTTTAGACAACCATGTGGTTTCAATTTAATTGAAGTGTTTTATGAAGGGTTGTAAAACGAAATATAAATATTTTTATAGAACCGTTGGTCCAATCTTCGTCGCTCTCTTTACCGGATGTTCCATCATGTTCCAAGCGGGGTTGAGCTCGGTGTTATTTCCTATACAAATAAATCAACTGTCAGTTTGCCCCTTGCCGTTACTACCACTCACAACAGAGAGAACTTGCATGGTAGAATTCCTGTCCGGCCCTTGACCACTGAGACTGAAGTGAGCTGCATCTCATGCGCACTCAAGGATGCTGTGAAGGTATTTAAAAAAAACTTTAATATGCAATAAAACCCTAATGGAATGAATGTGTGAAGAGATACATAAATTATAGAGTCAAGAGTTGCATAAATCTATATTATTACGTGTGTTGTAAATGTAATAATATTTATTTGATTTTTTTTGCAGCTAATAAAATCATCTAATGAAAATGTTGGCCCTGCCACAGTCATCCTTGTGAATGGCTCCCCAACCAAAATTAACAACCGTGAATGGGAAAAAGTCATGAAGATAGTGGAGAACACACCACTTCGCGTCATTGTCATAACATATGAGGATGACGGGCTTACAGATGAAGATGACACCAAGCAGCTCGTAACTCTTGGGCGGTTTGGGGGAATCTATAAAGTAACCGATCAAGGCACAAGTGGGAACCATAACTTGGACCAGAATGAGATTTTGAGCAATGTGTTCATTCAAATCATTAGCGAAAACTTGGGAACGCCATTAAACAAAGTGAGTCAAGTCAAAGTCAATAAGCTTATAGCTCATTATTTGAAGAAAAATATTTGCCAAAATGGTGTGAACTTTTTTTGTGGCCAGCAATTTACACGCTATAATAATTTTTAATAACCATTTACATTACTCTCTGCAGGTTTACGACGCTGTCCACTGGCCAGACTCAGAATGGCAAGCGAGAGGAAAGTTTACGATTGAGGATAGCTTAGGAAGAAATACTTGGGTTACAGTCACCACCGAAGAGAGCGGAGATGTTGATGGATTGCAGTTGGTTAGCCCTTCAGGCAAAGACTTCGATTTGCCGTTGCATGCCGAAGGGATGATGTTCCTCAGGATTCCGGGTGCTGCTGAGGTAAACAACAAAGCCCTTTCTTTCTTAATCTAATAATTTACCTGTCAACCACTGACATTTATATCCGTAACTTTTTTCCCTTATGCTTATGCATATTCACGAGGCTGAGAATATGATGTTGATGATGATGAGTCGGTTTAGTCATCTTTGAAATATACGCATTTCATTGGAAATAGCAATTTGGCACTGCTCCTTCAAGTAATTACATCTTTTAAGCGTGTACTCAACTGCTTGTAGCTATTTATAGGTGGATGTGCATTTTACCAAGCATAAAAAATATCTCGATTGTTTTCCTGTCCCGAATCCCTAGTTGTATGCAATAACTAAACTGTCAAAAATATAATAAATTTCTGAAAGCAGCGGTGTTCAACTAGTCATTTTCGCCTTCCTGTGGTGGTCTGTCTGTCAATTTGAATGTCAGGGTGGATTGTGTGGCTTATGTGAAAATATGTTGGCCACAAACCCTTTAGCACCATTTTGATTTATGGTGTATTGTTTCACTCAACTTGCTAACTGAAAATTGGTTCCGAGAAATGTTTTGAGCTCATTTATTGCAGTTGCCAAATTCCCATGAAAAACTTCTAAGAGTCTGTGAATTTTTTAGTCATACTGTGCATAATTAGAATTTTAATAGCGAAATTCTTAAAATGTTTTTGCTTACAGGCTGGAACTTGGAGTTACACTGTGAAATTCTTTCATAACCAATCCCCAAGACCTGTGTCTGTTGACGTGATCACGGAATCAAGAAAGCCAGAGTCGGTGTCCATGAAGTTTTGGAATCAAGTCGTAAAACAGTCCATGCGGCAAGAAGAGCAGTCTCCGTTGGCCGCTGCTATCCCTGCAACAGAACTCCCCTTTGTTTCTCAAGATTCGGAAGAAGGAGATGCTGAAGTGGTGCTCCTCTATGCTCAAGTTTTGCAAGGCGATATTCCTGTCCTTAATGCAAATGTTACGGCTACAATCACATTGCCTGGTGTTCCTCGACATGGGTCTAATTCAATTAGCGTGAAGTTACTGGATACAGGAAGTGGAGGTACGATATGATGAAAAGAACATTCTTTCTACATTCTTTTAATTACCACGATCTTAGAATTGAAATTCATTAATGAATTATTTCATTCATTAGATCCAGATATTACTTGGGGAGATGGAATATATTCCGCATATTTCACTCAACTTGGACCAAACCCAGGCCTTTTTACAGTCAGTTTGCAAATTGATGATAATAATGGACAAGCTGTTGTTCCGGTTCATACCAATATCACTAGGAAATCATACGGTAAGTTTATAGCAGAATATTTCATAATATTTTGAATGCACACTTTGGCAGGCTTAGTACTCATGTGTTAACATTATTTTTAATTTTGCAGACAAACCTGTGTGCTGTGGAACAAGTGTGCCTCATATAGCTACCGTTCCAACTGGATCCTTTATTAGAAAAATTGCTGGCTCTTCATTTTACATTGAAAACGGAGTTCCTTTGGAAGAAGATTTGTATCCACCTGGTCGCGTGACAGATTTGAGAGTTGAAAGAGTGATTGACTCTGCGTCAGAAATTAAGCTGAGCTGGACTGCTCCTGGAGGTGATTATGATAAGGGAAAAGGTAAGGAGAACATTTTATTGCTCGTTTAAAGTTGCATTGTAAATCTTTACAAAAATTCCCATACCTTTGCGTATCTTCAATGTAATAAATTAAATTTAATATTAAAAAATAATAAAATAGCGTTTAACCTATTCATGTTTATGATTTATTGCAGCTGCTCGTTATGAAATCCGTTGCTACACTTCTCGAGAAGCTCTTATGAACGAAAACTTTGGAACACAAGGAATCTTAGTACACAGCTCCCTCACTCCCGAGCCAGAGGAATATGGTGTTCGCCAAAGCTGCACTGCTGCTATCCCCTGGGCCAATGACTATTTCTACTACGGCATCGTCGCAATCGATAGTTCTCACAACCGTGGAAAAGTTTCAAATCTCGTCTCAGTTTTCATCAAAGAAACACCAACATCCACCATAAAAATGTCAAACGCTTGGGAAGATGACGCTCTCGTTTCCAATCTCACTTCTTCACGATCCATCAACAAAGGAAATGGGGTATTCCAAGCAGGTGCATCCTGGTTCCGAGGTTTAAGCGAACTAGAACTTTATCTAGTGCTCGGTGGTGCTGCAATCTTCCTCATTCTTATTTCCGTATTCATTCTTCTTCTCGTTTGCGTTAAAAAACGAGGTGCAAGCAAAACAAGTGAAGCTCCTCCATCCTATCACAACATCTACACTCAAAGCAATGGAAAAGGGGGTGCCTCGCCCAACTCTGGCAAGGATGGAATTACTTGCTGTTGGGAAAATGAGAGCAATCACACCGACCAGAAGCCAGTATCTCAATCAAATCAAAAATCTTCCATGAATGGCAACTACATTACCAGCAGCGTTTCCTCCTACATCCCAGCTTCCGCTTTGTGCTCTCCCGTCCAAAATGGTTCCGTTTACAGAGACATGTACGCTGGCTCAGCGTCCACACAACATACTCACACCCACGACTCCAGTTCCGTAGATTCTAAGCCATCAGATCAAGGTTCAAATGAAACCGTCCAAATTTCAGACAATCTCAATGGCCCCACCCCTTTTTATGTTCAAAATCCTACTTCACCATCCTCCAGAATGCCTCCAATTAATGTACCATTCGATCCCATGTCAATTGGGGGTTTGTCATTAGGACATGGTCTCAATGGTCTTCATCATAGTAACAACATTAGTCTACTTAGCCAACCAAACCACAACAATTTGAGTCGGGATAGTACTTACCTAACCAAGAATGGAGAGTACAACGCTTCAGATGATGATGAAGGGGGGTTCAGAGCCCAAAGAAGGGATAACCTGGATGGGCTTCATCACAAGACTGTGCCAATGCCAACAGCTAGTGATTATGATAGCCCGAGTGTAATGAATGGGAGCACGTATGGTGGCTCCGTAATATCTTTGCCAAATAGTAATAAGAAGCGAACAAGACATATCTCATTTGTATAGATGATAATTAGAGTTTATAGAAAAAAATTTATATTTAGCATTTAGAACAGAATATATTCAATCAATTTCAAGTCGAATCTTGTATTATATATATAAATATTATGCATCTTGTATAAAAAAATGTTCATCTTTAACCGTTCATTTACTCGACGTGTGTGAGAGTGTGACTAAAATATTGGAATAATGATGAATGATGTGTTTGTGTTCGTTTGGTTTGTTGTGATTTTTGTGTGTGACAGTTTAAAACGAAATATAGCTTTATATGTATATATACATAATTAATGTTAGAACAAAATTAAGGTGTAGATAATAAGATTTGTCGCAATACATTTTCCTCCACCGTCATACTTTTCACTTGTTTCTTTTCAGATTTATATATGTATTTTTGTACCTTTTGTATAATGTACATGTGCCTGTACATATTTAAAATTCATGTGTACAATACTCACCTTTGCTCCAGTAAAAAAACAAGTGCTTATATACTACATACGTCCGTAGCTCAAAAGTTTTGATGTTGACAATAATTTTTATGATATTTGTATAGTTAATTAAGTATTGTAAGTTAGTTATATTTGTATGAGTAAGCATGTCTTCCCTTGTTCTTGCCCATGTTAATGTTCAATCTTTAACTTTTGCGTCCTCCCGAGTGTTGAATCAGCTATTAATTTACATAACACATAAATGGTATTTCTTCGAACAATCTAAAATGCTAATAACAATATATGACCAGACACGTAGATATTGTTAATGCTTAGTTTTACTTAATTTGATGATGATAATGATATGTATTTATTTTTTGAAGTTAGCTCAAATGCATAAATAAAAGTGTTGGTTACAGAAACGTTTGATGAGTGATGAGACCATTTTTTAATGCTTATCATAAATGCTCATATGCAAAATGCAAAGGTTCGAATCCATAGGCATTTCATAATTCGAATTTCGAATATGTACAGTGTGAATTTGATGAATAAATGCAGTGTCAATATACTAGCATCAAACATGAATCAACCTCCAATTTTTCTGAATGCAATCAAGAAGCCGTATCCTCTCTGGAATACTTGAAACGCTCTATTATTATCGTAATTGCTTTCTTTATTCATGATTTTCACAACTTCTTCATGTGCCATGTAAATTACCGGTATCTCACTATACTGTCATCTTTCTTGTGATGATGTAGCAGCTTGCCTTTATTGTTTGGCATCCCGTGAGGCATGTCCGGTCGAGACTCCCGTTCCGCTGGTGCCTGGTGCAAGTGCACGGGTTCAGCAGACTGTGCCTACCACAAACGATAATAGGTATAGGATTTGGCCTGAGTAATTTACACAGCATGTACGTGCTGCTTACGATAATTGAGTTTTAACTCAAACACATAAGTCAATCGACGAATTATATGTCATTTAAAAATGGTTGGTTATGTTAGGTTAGTAAAAAACCTTTAAATCCGAACTCTATATATGAAATTTTATGTGTCGTAATTCAGGTCACATACAAGTATGTGAAATCAGACCCATAAGAATATTTAACTAAACTTTAATCATACTACATTATCACATAATTACCTACATTAAATCGAAACTTTTAATTACATTAAGAATTAAATTAAATACTTACCAGAGTGCACAGCGAAAGAGCGAAGAAGATGAAGAGTGTTGTTGCAAAAAACATCATGTTTGAGGATGGCGGAGACGATCAAGAGTGTTCTAATTATGCAGAGTGGAAAGAGTCAATGACAAATGCTAAAAGGAGACAAAACTTATTGCTGAAAGAATGAGAAAGTAGAAAATTTCGATCCAACTTGAGCGTGACCTCGATAAAATTGAAGTTCCATGGCCGTTTCTAACGTATTGTGTTCAGTAAAGTTGCATTGTTTTAATGTGTGTCGAAATTCTTGGGTATTCTTAGAACACACAATGAGGCTGTCATTGAAATCCGTTGAAGCATAATATTGCATGTAAGGCAAATATCAATTTATAAACCAAGCAATATAAAATCAGTATGAAAGAACTAACACATCTAAATCTAATTGAATCGAGCAAAGTGGAATTTATTGCAAATTACTGATTCTGTACATCTTATGCTTGATCATATAATGATATTATGATAAATGATAAACCTAAAGCCATAATTTATTCAACTTCGTGATTGTGATTATGCTTAGATGCACTTAACATATGATTGATGTAGACTAAAATCTAGTAGGTGAACTTTCTCCATCATTCTGCGTAAAAATCATGTAATATATACACATATATGACTTTGTCGGAATAGTGACTGACATTTTTGCACCACATGTAAGCATAAATGTCCAAAATATGTATTTAAATGTAGGCCTTAAAATATGCGCAACAAATATAATACAAAAATATGCCATTATTCCTTTTATGGAATTCTACTGATTAAGTAACACTATACAATACGCCATTTAATGAGACTTTTTTAGTCACAATTGTTTTTATATCGAGGGGTTCAATGAAATTGTTAAAACATGTTAAAACATCCAAATTAAAAACAACAACCAATTTTACGAAAAATTTCAAAAAAATGTGACATACGGTAACAGCATAGAAATGGGGTCTTTTGGACAGCAAATATCGTCTTATGCCGATAACATAATAGAAGCATGTACTAAGATATGTAGAAAAACTTTATCCATTAGCAATTCCTCTACAGCAGTTTTCACACTTCGCACTACAAAAACACAAATGACTGGTTTATTTTCATCTTTACAAAGAAGCTTCTATCTATTAAATCAATCATCCTAAACACTTTTCTCATCATTTCCGACAATTACTTGGGAGAAAGCAACTGCGGAACTTTGCGTTACACGAAAATTCGTATACAAACGTTCAACCTCAGGATTCTTATTGCTGCGATTCATCTACTTGATTCTTAGCATGGGAAACGAGATAAAACAAATTTTCCAGCGAGCAAGTAAACAGGAAATTCAATTAAGTTACAATTTTTTGAACTACTGAATGTGTATGAGTCATGAGTAAGTATATAGGATGGAATATGACGGGAAAAAGCTTTTTCAACTCTATAATTGACCTGTTTTACTCCTTCCCCGCTTTTTCATACCAATTTTCATAAATTCTCTTCCAGATTCAAACATTACTGGTAGAGATAGAAATTTATGGATGGCCAGATTCAATTTTTCCCAACATAAGTAGTACTTGACATTTACAACTTTCTCCGGCAAAATGCCTGAAATAGAACGAATGTATGCTCAATTTTTCTTTTCACTTTAACAGACCCTTGCTCGAGGCTCCTATTCGTTCTAAACAACATCACGAATACGGTGTTGAGAAAGTCGGAGCTCTGTGTTTTAAAAAGATTGCTCCATTGACTTCATGCCACAAAAAAAGTATTGTTTGTGGAATTGTTTTTGCGAAGGATCATAAGTGGCAACGATAGCGTCCATAGTGGTGTCTATACTCAATACAACTTCAACAGAGCCCCTTGTTTGCAGCAGTTTGCAGGTAACATTTAGTTTATCGTAACCTGTGTGTTTTATAGTTTTTGTGTGCTATATACTATATACAATCTTCTGTTTTGTTTTAAAGGTGAGATCCTAAGATGTCCTCCAGATTATTCGAATCGTGCAAGTGTTTCCTTTGCTTCGGTGGAAAACGATCTGCGAGACCTGAATCTCCATATGAAATGGGAGTTATGAGTACTCCTATCACTGACGACCCTTCAAGCGACACTCTCGTCCGTATAAATGAGTTTCGTTTCACTCGCATGCCAAGTTTTGAAACGAAGAGGATGACCTCTTTGGAAAGCAACACGAGCTACCCAACAGACTCACAGGATATGGAAACAGAACATGACACTCTGGAAAGCAACACGGTTCGGAAGCAAAGCTCCGAGTCTGTGATTAGCGAAGAAGCAAGTTCTAGCGCTGACTCCCAGATTGATGCAGATTTTGAAGTGCAACCTAAGGCAGATCAAGAATTGGAAACAAAAATGTACGTGATTGAGCATATTCCAGGGGATACTCAGAGTGGAGAAAGTAGTGATATCATCATGGTCGTTCCAATGACGAAGAGGCGAAGAGCATCAGTACCTATGTTTCAGCCACATCAAGTATATCATTAGTTTCTCACTGCAAAATATGTAGGCATTCAGTAGACAGTAGATATTCATTTATTATGAAAGTTTCCAGATTATGTTCATGTTTTATTGATAGAAGTTAAGAAACGTTTAATCTTGTTGATAAAATGTGTGTGTGATTGCTTCGCGTGCACCAAATACAAAAAATAAATAAATATGAACTTAAAAATGCACAATGACAAGGTCTATCATGATTTTTATAATTTAAAGTAATATTAATTAATGCATAGGTGCATGCTCAGTCTCTCCATTGTTGTACTGTTCAAATATATAGGATTAATGTTACAAAATTTGTTAAAAGAATACACAATTTATGGATTCTTTAAAGGCAAGAATTTATAACTGTTAATTACAATATAAATTATTGAAAAAGCTAAATTATTACTGCAATTAAAGTTAGCGTTTGATGTATAAAGATCAAGGAAGCGAATAGAAAATTATATTAAAGTTTTAAAACTTCTTTAAAATGAATGCCCGTTGTAAAACTAATAAAGTGCTTAATAAAGGGAAACTTTTAGTATTTTAGAATGAATTATACTTGTCGATAATTATTATTGTTCATTTTAGAGTCTTATTTGATCGCATTCCCTGAATACAATTATCACTTAATACAGAAGCTGGGAGAAGGTGAAAAGTACAAAGTATCTTTCTATTGAGGGTGCGAGTGTGGATGGAAATTAATCGGGAACTTGAAATGTACGCATGGGAAAAAAGGCAACTTTCGTCTGCGTCCATATTCTTTTCACTTTCACTACTGTCATGTAATTTTGATACATATATGAAGATGCGTGAAATTCAACAAATACACTGTGAGTGAAAGGTGGCTCTCTTTCTCCAGTCTTCATTAAGCTTTCCTACAAGGAAGATCCTGCTGGCTATCTATTACAAATATTTAGTTGACAATAAAAAACAGGCACTCCTTTGCATTTGCTCGGTAAAAAATCCATTCAGCATTATGGGCAACAAAGTTAGCACAATATTGAGTCGCATTTTTTATAAGAAAAAGTCTCAACAGGAGACTCATGCAATGCATAAAACAGGTCTTCAAACGTAAGTGAAATTGGAATTTTAAATTTAGTTGGAAGCTTTTTTTATATCTAATTAAAAATGAAAAACTGTTCTCAGGAACGACACAAATGCTAAGGGAAGCCGCATAAATAAGAAGAAACCTGGAACATCTTCCAAGGCTGGCAAGTTTATCTAAAAATGCGTAAAACTAAGTTTGACTAAAACGAGGTCGTTTTTATGGTTATATAAATTTTATTTTATTTGCAAAAAATATTCAGGTCATACTTCAAAGAAAGAGAGCCAAGAAGATCACATAGAAATGATGGGCTTAGTGGGTGAATGCGGAGTATCAATGTCAATGATTGTCGATGGGAATCGGTCAGTTATGACCTGCTCTGTCAGGTCACATCCTAATAATGGGAAGCATGCTAACCAGAAGGGCATGCTCGGAAACCAAGACAAGTGTTTGATGCCGTTGACCCACATGTTGAGACCAAGTAATATAAAACTATTGGTTTTAAATCGAAGAGACACGAACAAAAAAGTTAAATAATACATCATTTTTTTTACTTGGCAGCAAGCGGAGAATCTAAGTTACGTTTGGAACAACTTCGAAAGGATTCTCCTCCCCAAACATTGTTTCGTATCAAGGGACGCGTTTCTTTATATGACACGTTTCGTTTTCAGAGTCGGAGCCAAAGTTCTAAGAAACATTACTGTATGGGACTCAACTTGTTTTCTTTAAAAACAGAGCAGCCAGTTGATTTAGGAGAGGCAGAAACTGGAAATAACGAAGATTGCGACTTGGAATTACAGGAAACTTTGACGATCGCTACCATCCGCAAATCAGATCCGTCAAAAAACTTGCCATCGGTCAGTCAACAGTCAACGGAGAGTAAATCTGAGATGGAGTGAACATTTCAATTTGGAATTGAATCATGATTTTAAAAGAGACGGGTAAAAAGTACTGGTTTGTAAGTTGGGGTAGTATTTCAGTAGTTCATTGAGAGTATACTTAAACTTGAATAGTTACAATCAAAAATAAAAATTAAACAACAAGAATTTGTCGAATACGGTTAAAAGTAGGATCACATGCATAGATCTATTCATGACGCGTATTACAATGTCATACAAATGACTACATGATCTGTGAGTAGAAATTAAATATTGTTGCAATAAAAAGTTACAAGAACTTCTTCCTACAACACAAATGGTTCAGTTTTTGTTAATGTCATATTTCAATTCATTTAGTTATCGCATACCGTCAGCCTTCGTTATTTTTCTACAAACGAATTATGGTATTATTATAGATATAATTCAATAATACATGCAATATCCGTTAAGGAAAGTTACCAGATGTAGATTCAAAATTACCGACCCTCTTCATTTAATGCTTTGAATATACGTTCCCCACGACAAATCCCGTAGTGTTAAAATGCCATAAAAGTCAATGACGCCAAATTATGTCCGTGATGCGAATAAATTTTTCGTGCTACATAGTAATTAGCGTGTTATTACATAATGTTTATTCTTGGTAGATTTATAAGTAGCACTTTTCAAAGTTTTTCAACGTAGTTTGCTGGAAAAAGTCCTTCCTTTCCATTACACTTCCCTTTCCACCAACCACTTTCATCTGCAATTCATTAAAAACAAATCAATTTTAGCAAAACAAATGCTTGCCTTGTTATAACCCCTCTGCATAAAGCTTCAACAGTAGTACACAACTTACGTTCCAATGTAATATCAATAATATCCCCTTCCTTCAAGCTGAGCTCATCAATATCTTTTGCATCGTAGCCATACAATGCTCGACATTTAGGACCCACTATCACAGGTTTTGGCTTTGGCTTAGGTCGGCCAGCTCCTGGCACAGGTCTGCTGTTAGAAAGGCTACTTCGTTTAACTCCTGCAGCACCAGCATCAGGTACAGACTTGAGGAACTCTGGCATCACATTACCCCCCATTCCTGGCATCTGGTGGGGAGCAGCGTGCCTAATAGAATCTCCATTCTGTACGTGACCATTCCCTCTTATATTATTTTGTCCCGAAGGATTTCCCCTCACACTACCTTGACCTTGAGTTATAGTATATGGAAGACGGAATCCACCCATAGGTATTCTAGGTTGGTTAGGTGGAGCGGGCTCCGATGGTGGTGGAGGTGCTGGTCTAATACTTCCTCTGGATTGCAAACCTCCGTTCAGTACACGAATGCTTGGATTGTTGGATAAATTAGTTGGAGGTTGTTGGTTTTGAGTTGGTATTGCGGGAGCTGGGCGAGGTGGTACCACTTGCTGAGTTTTTTGCTGACCTACCCATTGGTTGACAACTGGCCGTCTGCTAGGCTTCTCTGGAGCTCTTCCATTACTATTGCTAATGGACATTGACTGTGGACCTTTGTGATCCAATATTTGTTATATTTAGTACAGAACCGTTCAAGCTTATACTTATGACTTACAGTTTAGGAATCGGATTACAATTAAAGTAACTTACGGGCATCTTTGGATAATCCTTCTGATATTTCTACAGTCAGAACTTTCCCACTGCCCCTCAACACTCGTAAATCAGAGAGACCTGCGATGAATTGAATTGTTCTTGTTCCTCCTCCTCTCCAACCATCTTTCTTAATCGTAAATTCGAGTCTACAAACGCATGCAACGTTACAAATTTAAATAATGTAATTTTACACATTGCTCGTGCCGGCTCCATTTTTGTGTTGTATTGCATTACCTGTCATTGAAATGTAGATTGAGATTTTGACTTGTGACGGCTTTGTACTTTTTGTGCAGAACTGTAAGCAATTCTGTCTTGAACACGGACTCAATTAGGGTGTCATAAGCCCCCTTGACATGTATTATCAAAAGGTCGTCCTGAAATTAGTTAGGTATATTATCATGTCATGTTATTTCATATACATTTTTGAGATGCCTATATAATCTAAAAACTTTATTATTATATACCTGTCGTGTACTTAGGGACACTTTAAAAACATCCTGATATGGAATATCTCTTTTGATAACTGGAACCAACTGGCCTTTATTCGGTCCTTGCTTCACTTTCTCTCTCCCGACAAGCAGAACACGAGTGGATGTAATAAAAAGATCTCGTTTTGCTTCCTGTGTAACCAACAAGTATAAGCATGTCAATCAAGAACTTGACTTCCTTTCTATTATAATTATATGGATTGTGGAGTCAATAAAGTATAATAGTTTACCTTAAACCGTCGGTCATATTTGACAACTGTCTCACAAAACTCGACTTTTTCTCTCCTTCCCAACAAACTAAGCAAATCAGGTCTAAATTCCAAACCTGTTGATTATCATAACCAGTACAATTATAATTACCTATGCATTTTTTCTAGTTTAGTGAGGAAAACATGCGGCTTCTTAGAAAAGAAAAACCTTACCAATGTAGTCTCCATTGAACGCTCGGTTAATTGAAAATCGACGTCTCTGCTTCTTCCCAAACACAATTGCTACATTTCATAGAAAAAATCAAAGACACAAGTGCTTTTAATCAAAACTCTATAAGTGCATAACAACTTTTGCCTAGAAATCACTTTGTCTTGTTATGTTCTTTCTTACATGCAGCTTCTTCGCGTTGCTTTTGCCGTTGTCTCTGGGCAAAGTACTTTCTGAATGCTCGCTGAATCACTCTTGCAAAACCATCATATTTCCTCTCGCGTAGTTCTTCTAGTTGAAAAAGCTGACATTCGCGATAAAGAATATAAGAAAAATTATACATGGCCCATTGGCATTGTGTTTGTTTAAGTTTTTGTTGACTATTTTAGTAATACACAACTTGATGTAAAGCATGAAATATAAAAACATTTCATTGAAAACTTGCGTTTCACTCACAGACTCAGGAGCTTTAATGAAAATTTTTGAATGGCCTAGCTGAAATTGGTCGGAATCCATATGCGCTGCATTCATGATACGGCGAATTCCTTCAAGCGGATCTCCATGCCATGAAGGCCAAGTTTCTTTGCAGAGAATTGCATATCTACACAGAAAAAAATATATTGACAAGCGAAGTTGATTATGAGAAAAAATCTGTTGTGTTATTTGTTATGTAACAACAAATTGTCTTTTAGAACAAGAACAAGATCATAAAAACAAAAAGGTCAATAATCAATGTAACAATGTAATGCAAAGGGAAATACGTACATAAATAAATCTTAATTTTTTTTGCATGAGTTATAAAAATATTTCCTTAAAATACCAAAATACGTTGCATAAGATCAATTTGTATTTTTATCAATATCTTAACATATTTTATTGCTGATTCATGCGAATTGTTCATGTTTGTTAAAATGCAGTGTATATACAAATTTGTTTGTGCGTATATATACTTCTTGTTGGGGTTTAGTTTAATTCAAAAATCTAAACGTGATTGATGGCAATGTATAATATGTTTGATGTTGGTGTTCAACTTCATAGATCGATTGAGTGCATTGAGTACATGCCACATGCATTTCAGAAAAGTTGTTTATGTTCGTGTTTGGAGACAAGAAAAGAGTAAAAAAAAATTACCTAATAACATATTAATTAAACGCTTGCGTGTAAACGTTCAAATTAAATAGTGTGGCATATTATTTCAACTAAATAGATTGCAGTTTTGTTGCACTCTCAAAAACCTTAATTGGGCATATTTTTTTTATGCAATAGGAAATATAATGCATAATATATATACTTATAAGTGGTAGTATTTGCTTTAGCTAATAAAGTGTGGAAAATGATTTTATTTCAATTCGAAATGACGCCAATTGGTAGGGAGATGAATAAAACCCAATATATCACCATATATTAAGCTTATAATATGATGGTATATGTACCTCACTCTTTCATTCATATTCATACCCTTTCATTTTATATTACTATCAACTATATCGTGTTATCATTTATCAGCATTAGTAAACGGTACTAAAACGCACTCTTAAAAATCATTACTACTTTCATTTTCCATAAAAGAATTTTTGTGCAATTTGTTTGAAAAAAATTAGCTACCATAATTGTTTGAAATGAGCACTGATTTACTGCCAAGTAATACCAGATAATGTAAACTAATATATCTTGTTAATGCTCGTGATTATTATTGAACAAAAAAGCTTAGCAAACTCACTCTAAAAATTAATTTAAAGTAGATACTGCCATTTACAACACGTTAATGCTACAATTAAATTACACGCGATTAAAATCTTTCCCTCTACTTTTTGCTAAATACTAGTAGCATATTTTTATGGGCATAAAAAAGCAAGAGAAAAAATATTAATTTTAGTACAAACCTGTGTAAAAATTTATCAAATTGTCTCCTGTAGGCAAAGCCAGCTCGTCGAACACGAATATTTTCTTTAAGTCCAAGATACTCAACTTGATGCTTAACCCTTGCCTCTTCCCAGTCTTTCGGCCGTTTCGTTTCATTGGGTTTGATACATCTAATCGTAATATTGCAATGAAATGAAAGGAAAAAAAGCAATATAATATTGTATCGCAAGTTCTATTTTTTATAGAGATACGTTTATACTGAGACTGAATAAAACCTTTAAAATATTAAAGTGTTACATGACTCAATAACGCTGTTTTTTTTGGAATTAGGCCAATTTGAGGGAAAATATTCATGCATAAAAATAGGTACTTTAAAGTATATACACGTAAAAAGTACAAGATTTCGTTCACATAAAATATAGACAAGCAAACTTCCCTCATCAAAATATTTCAAATAGGTGGTGATCGAAGAAAAAAACTTGTTATCATGCAAAAATTCGTATACATTGTATCGTATCGTATCATATCGTTGTTTTTATGGTTTACCTGACATAGTGAGGTGTGCATTTCATCAAGGCTTCAACAAGCTCATTGGCTTGTTTTCTGATTTTACTACCTGCTGTTGTGGGTCGAGTCGTTTTATTTCCAACTTGTTCCGTGAATAACCCTTGTATGAACTGACTGAAAACCAAAACAGACGGGATTGGTTGTATGTACACAAAAACATTTAAATACTTTTTTTTAAATTAATTTGTCAAAGATAATGAGTGTAAGCATCAACCCTTTTTTTCGCACGCAATTTACATTTATATGCTCTGAGTGTATTTTTCATAGGAGCTATTTTTATGCTTATCAAATCAAATTTCACTTATCTGCCACCAACCTAGTACTGCTTTGCATGAGTTGAATGAGATCTGGGAACAGAACATCACGATTCCTTTCGCAAAATCCTTCCACGTTGTAGCTCACTATTCCGGCATAATGGTGAATTATAAACCCCTCGGCAGCATTCTGTAAGTGCTGATGCCCTTGGACCTCTTTCGATAATTTCTGTAAAATTCAAAAGCATGTCGTTTCCTACTTAAAAATTGCATATAATGAGCTATATATAATACCTATATATCAATGTATCTATATGCAATTGGCGACAACGAGAGTGTTGCAGTTGATTACTGTGTCAAATAAAAAATGACTACCGCTTTTTCAGATTTTTCTACTTTAAAAAATAGCGTGGCTTTTGGCTTTTTGGCAAGGAAGCGTGCAGCCAGTGACACCCTCATCATCATCATCATTGAAATGTATTTCAAATCCATTTTTAATGCATCACTTAAGAGATCAGGCTGCGTATTTTTTTTGAAAAAAAAATGACTCTCTATTTGTATGCCTAACCAGCAGATTCTGAAGTCTCTCAGAGAATACTAAACAAGTAGGTATGCATTATATATGCATCCTACACTTTGACTCATCGTATCGTCGTAACTTTGATGATAACTCAGTTGAGTATGAAATCGGTAAGTGCGTTATGCACTTTTCATTTCGAGATCACACTGTGCTCAATTCTTATCGCAAAAGAAAAGGAGGAATTAACAATGTTACATGCAAATGCGCCATTTCAACCGATTCATTTACTTTGATTTGATCAAAGAACAAAAAACTATTTAAACCAAGGAACTTCTTCACGCTTTGTAACTTTATTACATCCTAATCGTGCTGTTTGTTGATGCGCATAACATGCAATTATACATACGCGAAAACAACGTGTAATTGCTCTTTTCATGGCCTATCATACACCTTTTTTGCGGCACAGGATGCGAAATATTAAAAATCAATAAACAAAAATTATATAATTGAAGCGGGGCATTCTAAGAATAAAGTTATACAATTTGCTTAAAAATAAAAATAATAATCCAACCTGAGTTTCCGGCTAAAATACAGAGCGTAAAATCATTCATCATTCTTTACCGGCTTATTTTACAAATACAATTAAGTATTTGGGGGAAAATTGGAAAATAAGCTACTGCTACTATAATCATCCATTTTTGTGTAATTCCAAATTCCGCAAAAGGCTACGTAACCAAAACCAACCCAATCGTAATCTCAATCTGCCCTCATAAACCTTATTCTTTCGCATTTCACTGCACTACTACTACCACTTGCTACACGTATTATATTGCATAAGCTGTCGAAAATACTATATCATATAAAATTTACTGTAATTTAAACTACTCATCATACATTTCACATCAGACAGCACAAGCACGTCACATCCTTATTTACAAAAAAGGTCCTGCCCTCAATCACCAAAATTGCTTTGATGGATGATGATGATGTGATATGTAATAAAAGTAATAACTTAAATTATTTTTATTTTCTCTTACCTTTTGAAAATCCGTATCAGCAGTGTTGGTGACACTATGCATAGTGGCACAGACGTCATTAAGAATGGCAATCACTCCTGGAGGTCTCATCCCCTCAATCAGCTCGCAAACCACTTGGTTATTGAAGTAATCAATGGGAACCCACTTAATCCCTTCCTGAACATACTCTTCCTAGATAAAAGAAACATAAAACGACATTCGTTAATCATCTGTTCCACCTCACTCATTTTCAGTTTCGTCAGCACTACATATTAATTTGGAGATTCAAAGAGACATCGTCACCAATCCGACTAGCGCAGCGTTGACATCAATTTTCGGAATCATTATCATCAGAACAAAGGAGAATATAAAAGAGCAGAGCAATTTTGACATAACCACACACATTAACAATCAAGAAAAGCGTGGGAACTTTTCTCCTAAACTAATTCAATGTAATATTATGGTGATATATGCGATATGAATAAATGAGAATGGTATCGTGTGTGCCTACCGATGAAGGATGGGAAATCAAAAGTGACTATTAGGACAGGATGCGTCAACACGATGATAATGAGAAGCTCTTGCCAGACTTTTGAAACTGCAGTTTTACATACATTATCGTTATAGAGCTCTCACTGCATTTTCTAGTCTACCTAAAACTCGCATGCCGACTTTTTCTTGCAATTTACTTTTTAATTGATCTAATTACTAGAAGCTGTTCAGCTAAGCGTTTTCTGTTGATAACGAATAATATGTGTCGTGTGTGAGTGTGTATGTAGCTGTTTGAAAAACGCATTGCCACTTACATATAGCTTAAGATTTCACCACGAACGAATGACACTCATGCTCATCCTTAACGCTGAGCTCAAGTTAGAACCGTGTACCATGCAAAATGCTGCAATTGCAGCAGTGACGCCTAAGCATTTAGACTACTTTTAATTTTTATCAGGCACGATGATCAAGTCGACATAGATTTTAAAGATTTTATGATACTCTCTCAGCGTTTAAAGGGGAAGTAGTGAGTCGTATCATCGGGCGAGAAACAGGCGCAGCTAACGACGCAGTAGTTTCTTTCTAAACACAAATAAAACTACTTTCCATGCGGTGATGATTATGATTGTTTGATCAGTGCACATTGTTTGAGTAGACTTTTTACTCAAAAGCCAAAAGCGTCTTCAACAAAATGTAAAGTAGATTGTAGAGTATTTGGCTTCTGGTTCTGTTCTAGTATCAAATTAGCATGTTTTATTAGGTGTGTAAGAATGCCAAAGCCATATATTATGATATATGTAGCGATAGCACACACAGCGAGTCAAACCGGCTTGATCCAGCTAAACTGACAATATCTTTTTGAAATCTAAACATGATCATACAGTGGCAGTGGCGCAACTAGCTACACATATATAGCATGTATATGTCGTATGTATATAATTGTAATTATGTGTGCGTACTACATCGAAAACAAGCATAATGTTATTTCATTTATAGATTAGACCTTATTTTCTCCCCATTCCGACATTAATAAGTCAAACAAATAGGTATAGTCGACGAGCAAGCGCAATTGCAATCGCTTTTGTCGGTAATGACACAAGATCCCTTATCTGGTACACTACAACTATAACCCTAGCCATAAATCTAACAATAAACAGGAAACCGGCTGCAAAAGAAAGAAAACTCTTTTTTGATTTGATGAGGATGACTGATGAGGACGTAAAAAGCAATGTGTGAGCAGTGCATCATCATCATTTATGTATAATACTTGTTCCCTTTGTAATCTATCACGACAAAACATGATACATATTTGTTTGGGATTATTGTATGTATTCTTCTTCTTCTCAAGAGGAACATTGTAAAAAATCATTTGAAAAAGATTGAAGGGAATATTTTTAAGCATTTCACACGGACTCATTTTTTACATTTATGTCCCTATATTTATGAGTATCTTCACCATCATCATCATCATCAACGTCACAACACAAACGAGCCTGTGTAACATCTTTTTATGCCGAAACCTTTGTACGTTTATAAGTTATAGTATCATAATTGGTTGACTAGATAATCAGGCTACTTAAGTGTACAATGAATGCCCACAAGCTTTTTTTGCTACGCATAAAAACAACTTCTATAACTAGTATTTTAATTGCATTTGGTTTTATTCTGTAAACAAAAAAACGCTAGTCTAGATTGCTTCCGTTTTTTAGAACAAAACTCATCTAGAAACTGGGGCCCCTTCTTGACTCATACATATATGCCTAACGCAAGAACACAGTGACCAACTTCATTTATCTTCATGCTTTTGTATAAAGCTCTTTTGCATAACAGAAACAAAATTATAAACGACAACAATTATGCAAAATTGATTTAATTGCCCTGAAAAAAAAAATGAATCGCAATAATAACAATCTTTGTGTGATTTCATGTGGAATGGAATATTGTGCACCATAGTCATGGAGCAACGAACTCTTCATGGGCTTTTTGACATTTATAGTGCAATTCCCATTTTTCGACTATATTCCATCGTATATTATCATTATCCTATTTCGAAACCATGTTACAGGTTTTAAAAAGCAATCCAAGGCAATTGACGAAATCAGTCAGTTTACTCCGTATAGTAGGCAATTCAATTTTTTTTGAGAAACCAGAGGTCTGTCTTGGTTGATTAGCTATCAAATTAGAGTAGATTATTGACAAAGAATTCAACAAAATTTCAAAATGATACGTAGGTACTAGGTACACATCAAGAGATAAAGAAACCATTGACATATGTAAGTTTAACTTTTAAGTCTACACCCCATCAAATCAATGTCCCAATATAGCCCATTAAGTGCATTAAAATTTTACAATGAGCTATATACATTCCTCCTACCGTACCTTTAGTATGCTTACCCTTCAACATAGATGTAGTATTTTAGGAGAAAAAAAATTGTCCTCACTTACGCAAATTTTTTTTCTTCTCTCAAGCTAAACTGTTTTTAGATACAGCAGCTTTAATTTAAGGATTGCTCTTTTGTGTATATGTCATTCATTCTATTATATGATATTATTGCAACTACCAAAACTTGAAACTGCAACCTGTGATGATAATAAAAGTTATTTTGTTTCGCATACCGGTGGTATATGTTGTGGCGTGGTGCGGTGCGGTGGAACATTTCGTAATAGTTTTTTTTGCACGTTGCAAAATCCAGACACACGCAATTTTCAAATAGCTATCCTATCCTGTTCTAATGCTTTGATTTTGTTTAAAAAAGAGCAAGAACGTAATCTGAGAAGAGGAGGAGAGGATTACTTTTTTTTATTTCATTATACATACTATATACTTAACTTTGCAAGCCTCCCTACTCTTCAGTGACTAGAGCAGCACATCGTTTTATCCGTAAAGGAACTGTGTTTCTGTACGCAATGATTAAATAGCTTGAAAAGTGAAGAAAAAAAGTTAAGCATGTCACAAATAGTATTAGTAATGTGCGTTTTAGGAGCAAATAAGTGTATTGAGTTTCTTGGCCTATCTCAAACCTCATATGGTGATGATGATAATGATGAAGTGTGCCAATATAATATGAAAATCGGACAAAAACTCGTTATGGCTAATTTAAAATTGAGTTGATATTGAATAATCGGCCCACATGTGATCGAGTGTGTACATTGGTAAACAAAGCCACATACCTATATATCCCATGCCACAATCACAATCATTCACACTACAAAACTACAATGTAATGCAATGTAACCTATATGCCAGTTAGATATAGGCATTTACTCCTTTTTCAAAACGTTAGCAATCAAATCATGCGGCAACGGTTGTAGCCGAGCGTTGCGTTTTCTTGCTTCTGTCAACGTTGCTGTCAGCAAGCTAATATGCGAAACACAATGATATGTGGATTACGAGAGCACTGTGTCACACTTCAAATGATGCGTGGACAATCAGAAGCAAGTTCTCATCATCATCATCACTACCACTACTATCGGCATTCGTATCGTGGCACTTTTTCTATACATATTAGCAAAAATTGCGTGAAAAACGGTGTGTAGGCATAAATATGTATATGATAATGATAAATGTGCTGTACTACAAGAGAACCCAACCAATTGACGGAATTTGTAAATATAGTAAAATGCTTCCCTTCCGCCCCTTTTTCATGAAAATGAGTTAGTGAAAGCGATTAAGTAGAAACCACAAAGGTAACCACTCTAGATCAAACGATATTAATGCAGTTCAATTCAAATAAACTTATTTTTTTACAATGTTACAATTTACAAAGCCAGCAAACCTACAAAAACGAGTTTGAAGGGATCAGTCATAGTCAATAGTGATTCAGTCAATTCAACGGTAATGCTTTGGTTTGGTTTTGGTGCACACATTTTTTTATATGCTCGCTCACCACTACTTCTATTTGAAAGAAAAAATTGATATGATTACTAATATTTATTGTGTTTCGAATATATATATGTATATATATGCACAAAAGGATGGATAGCCTAGTTGATACTCATTGTATATTATTTCATTGTGATGATCATTATGATTATGCGAACCGTCTGAAAAAAGACATCCTTTAACAATCGATGTGTGCCTAGCAAGTGGCGATTTGCTTTCAAAGAAAAATCAAGTAGCTCTGCAGCTCCATTAAACACTATTTTTTGAGAGGAAATGGAAAGGTGTGCATGGGGCTACTCACTAAATGCTACTGTTCTACAGCAACTCCCAAATGACAAGAGGTTTACAACTTGTTCCTCGTTATGCGTGAGTATATATTGTGTATATATATTATGTGTTATTGATGCTGGCAGTGGCTTGGCTAAGTCTTGATTCTTGACTAACTACCAATACCAACAACCAATAAAGGCATAATATTTTTTTATACCATAACACCTACTCCTTGCTACTATATGGTATAGAGATTTGAAAAATATGAGTGGCTATATGACTCTGTGTTATGCATATGCATGCACGCATGCTGCAGAACAACAATCATTATAACGTAACAACCTAAAAGCGCATTGAATGCATGTACGAGTGTGTATTTATCTTGAACATGCATGCAAATCTTGCAAATGTGTCTTGAGCAAAAGCAAAGGTGAGAAAAATCATGAAGCACGACACACACCATATCATCTCCCATTAACAAAGGTTTCCTATAAAAAGCAACCGTGAGTTCCGTAAATGGAATCACAAGCATTTGAATCGTTCAGTTGAACAAGTCAAAGCGGTCTTTGTTTCTTTTCAATTTTCGTTTTTACAAACATATATCAGCAAATATGAAGAAGGGACTTATTTTGGTGAGTTCTCAACGTCAAGTTTTTCTCGAGCTTTTTAAACTTATTTTGCATAGAACTCGGTTTTAATTCTAAAACCTTTGTTTTATTCTTTCTCTAGTTCTGCCTTGTGGCTGTTGCCGTCGCTCGTCCCCAATTCGGTGGTGGTGGTGGTGGCGGTGATGATGAAGGTGGGTTCGGAGGTGACTTTGGAGGTGGTGCCCCAGGAGGCTTCGGTGGTGGATTTGGTGCCCCAGGTGGTGACAGCGATGACTTTGGTGGTGGTTCCGGTGGAAGTTTCCACTCTGGTGGTAGCCCCCATGGAGGTGGAAGTAGCCCACACGGTGGTGGCTCCCCAGGAGGTTTCTTCGCAGGTTCCCCAGGAGGCGGTGGTGGTGGTGAATCTGGTGGATTCCACAGCAGTGGAGGAAGTCCTCATGGAGGTGGTGGATTCCACAGCAGCCAAGGATCTCCTTTCGGAGGAAGCAGCAGTGGTAGCCCAGGTGGATTCGGAGGGTTCGGAGGAGGTGCTACTTCTTTCACTGGCTCTGCCCCAGCAGGTTTCGGCGCTGCTCCACAAGGGTTCGGCGGCTCCGGCTCCCCAGGAGGATTCCAAGGTATTGCCCAATCCCCAAGTTACCACGGAGCTAGCGCTTCCTCTCCATCCGCTTCCTCCTCTGCTGGTGGATCTCTCCGCGGAGCTGCTCCAAGCTACACCCAAGGATTCGCTGCTGGTGGTCGCCCATCATACAGCAACAGTGGTTTTGACTATTAAGTTACTGCTACTCTTCCTTCTCAGTTATGATCTTACAGACCAAAAACTAACATTCTCTTAAAACCACCGTCGTCGTCACCGTTGTTAGGTCTATCCGTAGCATTATCCCCAAAGCAGATATTTTTACTTTTTCTCAATAACTCCTTTTGAAACACGTCCCCCCGAGAATTTTTCTCACTTCCTGTTGCATAATTTTCATACATTGAAAATATTCCTATAGCTGTTAATTGTGTTTCGTCAGGTGAGAATCGCAAAAAAAAATGTTAAATGCCTCCTTTTCCATAAGGGACATTATTTCTCGATACAGTATTCTTGATTGATACAGCAGGAAATGTGTGTGTGTTTAAATATCTTGTCAGCTTTTTATAATGTACCCAAAGCAGCTCGTTTGTAAGCTTCATTTATGTGAAGTCTAATATGATCATCATCACCTTTATGATTTTTAAATACCTATTTTTGCAACTGCAAGTAACCAAAGCAGAGCAAGAGCGAGGCAAGATTTATATACAAAAAATCTTTCTTACAAAATATAGTCTAGTCCCCGAAGCGTAAAATGATTTGTAGTAGTTATTAAATTTTGCTACAAGATCTTTGTTACTGATACTATATAAACAGTGAACTACCCTTTTTCTCAATAAAACACAAAATATAAGTATAAATGTTCGTGTGTGTTCGCTAAAAAATGTTTTCTCATCATTTGCCAAATTCATTTCTTCAACAGCATATTATAAAGGTACCTTTTTACGCATCAGTGTGAAGCATGTGTCATAACTAACTCGCATAGGTCTAGTCTAACGGAAACACTTAACAAGCTTTTTTCATGTGCTTCATTCATAAAAGCAATTGAATTCAACAAGCTCGTGTATGGAATTGGTAGCATTTTCTCCTCACACTATAAATTACTTCTAAGTGAGGATTACGATCTTAATCATAAGTAATGAAATATGAATTTTTGTTGGCAACGATGTCCATGCATATGGTTTAGAAAATGAAAGTTATTTTTCAAGTAACAGAAAAGAGGAGAGAAAAAGTTAATTAATTATTTAACTTTAAAAAAAATACTTACCTGTTCTGCTTTGAGTGTGAGCTCGATGAAAATCTGTTGTAATTTTTCATTCACATAATTTATGCAAAACTGCTCGAATCCATTTTTCTCAAATATTTCAAACCCGTAAATGTCCAAGATTCCTATTGTGTGCCCAATTGCTGTTACAACCATTGCGGAATTCACTCTCTGTAATAAAAGATGATTAAAGAGGTGGAAATTTTGTTATGAGCATATTTATAAGACGGGAAGAAGATGATCATAAAATACAACTTGGCAGCTTTATTTATGAATATGATGAAGAATTTTCCAAGAGATGTAATTTTGATTGGTATTAAATTTGTTACATTTTCATAATGAAAGAGATGGACATGTACCTGAACAAGATAATCGAATAATCTCGCATATAAAGCTTTTGCTAAAGCGTTTCGTGTGTATAGAGCTTGCTCAATGTTGAGCGTGACCTCTATCCTGTCTGTTTGGCGACCCCACTTGCCATCCATAATGCGACTTACTAGTTTTGTGCCCAAAGTGGCCGCATCAATTTGCCATAGTGCGGCTGGATACTCGAGACCTACAAATTGAAGCATGAGAATTTAAAATAGAAAGAAACATTTAGGTAATCAATCAATATTTTTTTGTGGTTTTGTAGCATATTGTGTTCCCATCATGAGTGAACTTGAGAAATAGAAAGCCCACATATTATTTATCCACATACCTTGAGTTTCTGCGACTTGAGCGTAATTGCCTGATTCAATGAACTGTAAGTTACCAAGATGAAGGATACCGGCCACAATGCTATAAATATCGTTTTGTTCTGCTTGACTCAGTCCAATTACGTTCATGGCTGTTAAAGGACAAAAAAATTAGGTAGGAATGAGTAGGGAGTACACATACATGCGTGTATGTACTTACACAGTGAAAATATAAGAAAGTGGTAATGTTTCTAACCACAAAATTTCATTTGATAACGTTCGTTGTTTTGATTCCAATTTATTTTTGGCAAAAATTTAGAGCATTGATCTTACCTCTCAAAGTTTCTTGAAAGTCATGTGCGTCATTGGTTCCATCAACGTGGTAGCAATTACTTTGTCGTAAATATTCAAAGTAGTCTGGGGGCATTAGGGCAAATTGTGCTATAATAAATCAAACCATTTTCATTAGCACCAAATAATTTAGGTTATTTTAACAGAATATATAAATCAGTTTACTTAAAGTAACATACACTTCATTGACTCCGTAGCGCCAGCACAAAGTTGATAAAATATGTGAAATCCCCGTTCCATTTGGTTAAGGGCGACTACGCGAGACTTTTCCAAAAGAAAGTTGGAAATCTTTCCTCCGGAAGGCTGTCCTCCACTTCCAAACATAATTTCTACGTATTTCCCCTGTAAAATTTAAAAAATCCAAGAATAATTATAACTTTCATGAGCTCTATTATTAACTACAAGGAGTATATATAGATATAGTAGCATGGGAATAACTTACAAATCTGCTAGAATTATTATTTCGAATAGTTTTTGCATTTCCAAATGCTTCTAATAACGGATTAGACTCAAGTATCACATCTTTTACGTGCTGAACTACACCTCCTCCTCCAGAGATCTTGGCAATGTAATTCATTATGTATTTTGCGGCGACAGTCTTTCCTGCACCACTTTCTCCGCTAAAAAAAGTTAATACCAGCAAATAAGTATTAGACCAGTCATATAAATAGCCTGTCAGACCTGATTATATAGCTTTACAGAATCTATAAGACCTTTTTACAAACAAAGCAAGGAAATAACATATTTATAGGTAAGCAATCGAGTAGAGAAACCTCTTATTCCTAAATATTGTAAATATTATATCATAAAATCAGCGATTAACAAATTTCATTTTGTATACAATTAGCAAAACACGGTAACAACAATTTCAAGGGAGGCTCATGAAACAGATCTATGACACAAATGTAGCTAGCGATTTAACAATAAAATTTTGGTAATTTTAAAATGTACCTAATAATAACACACTGGTTCTCCAAATCAATCATCATATTTCTGTACATGTTGTCTGCAACGGCATAAATATGTGGCCTGTTTTCATACTGAGCCTGTAATTAAAAACAAATATTGACATTTTATTTCAAAATACTTTGAAACAAATTATATATTGTTCTATTCCATATAAAGGTTAAAAGCATAACGCCTGTAAATATACTCACAGCTCCTTGATACTGGTTAATCTCCTTCTCTGTGAAATATGTCATTTGCTTGAAAGGATTCACACTAACCAGTACTGGTCCAATGTAAGTCTATGAAAATATAACACATTTTTTGGACATAGATTTCATGTATACAATTTGTATGAAATATTAGGTACATAAGTATTAGGATTAGGGAGAACTTACAAATATCCAATCATCCATAAACCGTTTCTTCAAATTGTCCACAATGCTGTCCTCACTGATTTTGGAGAGGAGCACCATGTCATCCACCCCGGACACTTTGGTATTAACCGCTGATTGCCAGTGGTACACCTGTTGTTGAGTTTCGGGTACATCGAAATTACAATTAATTAGAAAGATATTTGGGTCGATCGAAATATGCACGGTATACATGTTTCAAGTTCAAGTTCAGAATGCGTTTGATTCACTCCAGACACTTGTAAGAAATTAGATTATCGTAGAATTTTTAAATAAATCACTCTTTGAAAGCGATCGGAGCTTGGCGTTTGCAATGTTTGTAATTTTTATCTTGTGCATTAAAATTTTCCGTGTGAAACGGGCTACACGCTACAGGGAATAATGAAACGTCGGTAATGGATTCTAAGCTATCATTTAATATAGACAGAAATACAGATGCAGATTTTCTTGTGTTCAAGAAACTGTTGAAGCAGTTAATCATAGTGCGACTCGAGCTTCTGCTACACGAAACAGATATTATCTTGCGTAGGCGGAACAAAAATATACAGAAAGTCTGTAACATATATCATAAAAATTGGAATGTCTGTAACTGGGTATTCTCAAGACAGAAATAGCCATTCGTGCAAACTTTTCCTCCACTGGACCATGCATGCTTTACATTTGAAAAGTTAATCCGTGAAAACCATCAATACAAAATAAATCCTTGACTCTGGTTTCGACATTGACATTAGAAAGTGTATGAAATGAAAATTCATACGCTATACTATATAATCTCATATTACTCACCATGTTGAGGCAGTTCCAAACCCAAAGGTTTCCTTTAAATATTCTCCGAAAACTAGATCAGTCTCAGTCCAAACTAAAAAATAAGCACAAAAATCACAAAAAAGAGTATTTTATCACTCATTCATTTATGCTCATGTTTACTACATGATGCCTGCAAGAAAATAGGATAAACACGAAAACAGGACACAGGTATATTAGATTTCAGCTGAGTGAGTGTCCTACACTGATGATATTATGATATGATGATGCTTTTTCCTCTTGCTCTTACTATCCACTTTTATAAGTATTCTTTGTGCACACACCTGTAAAATAAGTTGGGAACAACTGTCACTCACTTTATACCAAATATACATGCACTATTGCAACCTGCAACAAGACTGTGAGACATATAAGGAGCATCCCATTATTCACATTCGGTCGGAGGAACAATGCAACGCAATGCATTGAATAATACCCAAAATAATTTTCAAGGCCCTAGGCCATAAAAATGACTCTTCTCTGTTAGTCAGTTGGCCATACACATTATCCGTACCTATGAGCCTAGATGTGTGATGAAATGCGATGAAGCTGAGTGATGCAGACGAAGAGCCACAAAAAGCAAACTGTGATGATCAGTCCGTCCACTCGCATTAAATTGTCTATGCGTGAATAAGAGTTTTTTTTCTTTAATAATGTGCTTAAATGAAAGCCTTGTTTTTTTGGTTGCTTACTACTACTACTACAACCAGCCAGTATTGTGTTACCATTTTTATTACTATAGACTATATTTGTGGCAAGAGAGAAATGTGTAATCAAATTTTATTCAGAGCATGCATATACTGTGTATATTTCTATGTATGAGATGATCAAGAGCAAAGAGAGAAGCCTTTTTTGGCTAAGGCTTTGTTGATGTTATGCATTTTGTGATATGATATGAAACGGCGATATGATATGATGCTGCTGTTGGTTGTTGAGATGATGAGTAATATATATGCTCTCCTCTTCAGAACACCACACCACAACCAAACACGTTTCAGTCAGTCAGGCACACTAATAACATTATTTTTATGGTTATGATTATGCTGATATTTTGTTGATGCAGTGCAGTAGTAAAACTTGAGAGACTTTTGGTGAGGTTATATTCAGAAAGGAAGAAATGCCTACTTAAATGCAGCATCTATATTCTACTCTACTCGTAATACCGTAACTTGATTGCACGCATGTACTAATCCTAATGCAGTCAAGTCAAGGAAAGTATGAGAGATTATAATAGAATATAGCACACAGGGCGACGCGATGAAAGGGGATATCACTTTGTATTTGGTAAAAAAAAGATTCAAAAATTGGTTTCTACTAGCAAAAGGGAACAACGCCCTGCGTAGTCTAGTAATTTATACCTATCCTTCTCATATCATCATCACTCCCATGCAAAAACTGACGTACATGTGTCAAATACAAAACCAATGTCAATGATTCAACAACCCGAGCGTATCCCCATTTTCATGAGGATTTACTTTGCCACCTTCCTGTGTGTGCCATATATAATGTTCTAAGCGTGAAGTAAAATAATCTTTGTGAACAATTTAAGAGCTCTACGATTGCGATGGTTTGGGTTCGTTGGTTGGGTTGGTTGACAATAAAAGTAAAGTGTGACGGGAAATTTACTTTTTTGCCAAGTGCAAAGTTAAAAAGGTCCTAGGCTCCCTTTGAGCAAAATGTAACTGCACAACTGACAAAGTGTGAGGATAGCGGAATTGTTATTATCGTGCATTAAGTACAAAGGAAGAGTATAGAATGTGCCATGTGGCATGTGGCGTGCATTGCATGTAATGAAAAGTAGCCTCAATTACACAAAAGAAATGGCAATGTAATGTCTTTTTTCGTTGAACTCAATGTCAAGTTTGCTATACTTGGTTTGGTTGTAAGGAAAAATATTAATTTTGAAGGGGAGCCTACGCTCTCTTCTGAAATTTATGGTGGCCTATAAAGATACCTTTTTAGATATTTCTATTTTGGTTGTGTGAAATCATTTCGTAATAAAGCGAAACGCATTTATTGAGTAAAAACGTCGTTGTAATGAATACTAAAATACATCAAATATTTAAAAAAAAACATCTAAGCAGTATATTCTTGCAAGCACATTAACGAAGTTAAATGCGATGCGATAATATACAAGAGCTATACCAAACTTTGAATGGATTGAATTTCTTTGCTTCTTCAAAGCGATGAAAATTACACGAAAAAAATTAGCCATGTCTTTCTACATTTTATGCTATAATTGATTCAAGGCCTTTTCGTCGAGTTGATGACTTTTCGTGATGTTCTCGCAGCCTATTCGCAAACCTTAGATGGTATTTTGTATTTTATTATGTTGCCTTTCATAATTTGTGCTGTTCGCCGAGTTGATATTTTCCTTGTAGTCCCTAACTCTGTGGGCTGACGAAATAGTTTGACCAAAGTACAGGAAATTAGACCACTGAGCTCTGAGCTATTGGTGCACCCGGTAGAAGGTAATGCATTTAGTATTTATGGTGACTGAGCACCAATGTAATGTTGTGGCAATCCACATTGTTTGTGGTGAGGAGGAGGACGTTACAAAACAGCATGCGATGCGAGTTAAATATATAGTGTTTGTTCATGCTCATCTCATTCATGGAACATGTTTAGTCACTTTTACTTTTCAACGGCGAGCTACAATTTAGTTAGTCACTACTTGTTGTGATTTTTGATGTGATGTATCTTTCAACAGCTTCATCACATCACACTCCCAATTGAATGAAAATGAAAGAATGTTCACGATTGAAAAGCGGTTTAGATTCTTGGGTTGATAACGTCGCTATCTGTAAAACCTGACTATAGCTTGGCTTAGGCATGTGTGTTCACATTGCATTGAATTGCGTATAATTCAGCAGCTTTTCCTACGTCTGAAACTTGATTTCAGTAGTTGTATCGTATCTGTATTTATAGTTAATAATCACTGGCTTTAGATAGCCACCCACTCATGTACATTTATCTTAAGCATGTAATCATTTGATCAGCAAACATTTGTATTACTTATTAATTTTAGACACTTTATCTATGCTTACTGATAAACTGTCAGTCAGTATTTATTTCAACACACTAAAATCAGGAAGTTATAAAGTAGTTGCTGCTTTATCCTCATATTTATGTATATGTATACAAAATTCATATATCTTAAATCTACTCTGCTTGAAAAGAATAGGAACAAACATTTCATTTGGTTTTCGATTCGTCATGCTATGCAAAAATCTGACAACGGACGGATTTCGTTCCTTGCCTTCTAATAAACAACTCCCTAGCATTAGTCATTTCATTACAGATTACAGCTCTGTCATTGTGTTTACATACACAGCAGTCTGAACAGTCCTTCGATAATGCTGCATGACTAACTCTGCTGACTTTATATGGACTCCCCACATGAAATCTAAAATAATGGTCAATGAGATGATGAACTCATATTTTTGCTGTTGAATTTAGGATACAACTTCCCTTGAGTGATAGTGGAATGGCGCAGGTAATGGAATATCGTAATAATAATACTGATAAAGAAATCCAAATCACGCATTTAGCCTTTTTCTGTCATCCTCTGTGCCAGAAACATGCCCAGCCCGAAACATTGAGAAGCCGAAATGAAACATATAGTTGACACTACCTAAATTAATTTTATTGGCCTTCTGTGGTTCAACAAATCTTATCTTTCCATGAATGCCAAGTGCAAGATAAACTATGGGATGGTAAAAGTCGCAAAAGAAAACGCCATGTGTATAACAATTACGCAAATTTGCAAGTACAAAGTCAGGTCAATCAGAGTCATTTCCTATGCTGATTGTGTATTCATGAGTGTGAGTGAGCTGAACTTACCTACTAAGTCGAACGGCAGATCCCATTTAAAGCAATTACACGAGCACATAAAACTTAAACGAACAAAGAACTTAAATCATGTGCGGAAGAAAGCACACATTGATGTTGACAGTAAAGAAAATTCGTAAGCAAAATACCAAATGGCTTTTTACAACTTCAGAATAGCCCCAATGTTTGCACTTAAATTAGGATATTACGCATTTGTGCTTTCAGCCAAGCCAATGTGTATGTACTTTTTAACTTCACACTTGCATATTACGACCATAAAGTATGACTTCAAAATGTATGACCGTGCTAACTTTTTCGAACAAACAACAGAGACCGACAAACTTCTGACAAGGAGTAAGCCCAGGCATCCTCAATGAGTCCGTTTTTATGTAATCCAATACCATATTTAGTACAAACGATGCTTAAATACCTCCTGCCTAAGTATGCAATGCAAACAAAAACTGCACTGGCTCAGGTGAACATTACTTTAAGAATCTTGTCTTTTCTGCTTTCCTGTCTCACAGATACATTTCCCGATAGCTTAGCTGTCCGCGTGCGAATTTTGTTCACGGTAAAGGAGGATAGGGTTATTAGCTCGAGGCAAAATATGTTTTTATGATGAGCATCCGTCAGAAACAGAAAGAAAATGACATCATGCACGCAATGTAATTAAATCATTTCGAATCATATATACCTTTCAATCGCTCTGGGTGAAACAGTAGTGCAGAGTATTCGCACAAATCATAACGTCTTATGTCTACTTCAAGCTTGTTACAGAAATTTGCGTACGTAGAGAATAATAGCATGAACCTGTGAAAGCATCATCACTTCATAACACATGAAGTCTGTCTGTTCGCACTCATAAGTACCGTACACCAAGTCTAAATACGTGTATTTTATATTTGGATGCGTAATTTATTTATTACTGATGCTGATTAAGAAAATTAAGGAAAATGTTCAAGCATTTAGGTAGATGCTAATTAAATTTAGGCATATCACAAAAGACACAGTTTCTAAACTCACGCCCTTGGTCATTATAAACGGACGATTTGTGATATGCATTATGATTAATACAACAAAGTTCCATTCTACAACGCGTGAAGACATATTATGACCAAGAGCGAAACTCAGATATGCGACTTTTCCGCTTATCATAAGAGAAATTTAGCAATGATTTTACCCAAGTTTTTGAGTACCACCTTCGATGTGTTCCTTGATACGGCTTTGTTAAATACACACAACAATATTTGACGTGTACGCAATGTGACGAAGTTAGACTCAATTGTTAAAAGACTGGTCAAATTCCTTCACAAGTCACATTTTAATTCAATTGAACATGTTTCTTGGTTCTGCTGCTGTGATTTTGAAAAGTTTTCACAAGAGCTCACTCACCAGCACTACATTGACTAACGCTGCAAAAGTAAAGGTGTGACTAACGTGCGTGACACATGGGAAAATACCAAGTCATAAAGGGAGCAAATGCGTTTATTTTTCACAATCAGTGTGTTAGTAGTAACATTACTGTAACATAAAGCACACATTATACGGAATATACAGAAGGATAATGCGGAACTATCTTTGTCCAACATGACCGGATATTTAAACAGAGTAAAAACATTTTCTCCAATGCAAGTATAAATACATAAATGTATAGTTACGATTAGGTACACTATAGTTATATATTTTTACATAATATAGTATGAGCCGATAACACAAAAGAAATTTGTGTTACGTACAATTGATGATTTACATCATATCATACTATTTTATTATAAGGCGAAATTATAGCTATTATTAGGCAAATAGTCCACTGTCCTTAAAAGATGCATGATATACATTTTCATCGTGATTGTCTATTTACGTTTCTTTAGCTCTTCAAATCTTCGTGTAAGGTCATCAAAATCAATATCATTTTCATCATTTGACTTGCTGTTGCTGTTTATGTTTGGGCCACCCACGTTACCCCTAGAGTCAGATGGATCTGTAAATGGAACGGATGGTAGTTCGGGAAGGTCAGGAAGGTCTAGACTGCCGTCATTACTTGGATTTAGTTTTGCCCGAGGTGCAGGCTTTGGCCTCGGATCAACATTATTCTAAAATTGATATCAAATCAAAACCGAATCAGAATACTGCTAAAATTATTACGTAGATAATTTATGTACCTATAAATAAATATTATTGTTATCAAAATCGTACAGTGAAGTTCACGTTCAATTCCTTGTCAGACGGCAAGCCATGTGGTGGTGGCATTGGCATACCAAATCCACTCAAATCATGTTTCGGAGGAATATTCAGCGCAGAATCTGGAAATGAATTTTGATACTGGGCTTTATCTATTGGAGGAACCTCAGGGTATGAAAATGGTGTATATGCTGGTGGATTTCCAGCGGGGTTTGCAGGCATTGGCATATAAGGATAACCTACAACAAAAGTACATGCATTAGTGCATGCTACAAGCATAAATATGTGCTCAAAAGTAAATCAAAATAAAACACGAAATTAAGCATACCAATAAAACCTGGCTCTTGCATAGGCGGCGCGGTGCTTCCCCCACCACCTCCACCACCACTAGGGCCAGCACCTCCTCCACTCGCACCACCACCTCCTCCCAAATTGTTAGTATTTTGATCATCAGCACTCACGTCTATTAGTAATTCATCTGCTTCGTGAAAGACCTGAAACATTCATAAATGAAATGTTTTAATAGAACCTTGTCAAACACACACTTCAGTTAATAGAGTATCAAAATAAAGGTCACAATACCCTATGATCCGGTTCATACAGAACATTGTAGATCTTCGAAATTTCGATAAGGTACTTTTCAACCAATATTTTTGGAGGAGCCTGCACACTCAATTTCTGCATTAACTTCGGAGAAACTGTTCCAACAGCGTTTTCTCGACAAGCAAGTCCGTAAGGTTTTCCATACTTTGTTATCAGCTGGTCTCCAATTAGTTTCAGTTCATTAACATCAGTTTGCAAACGGGGAGCAACCCAAATTAAACTGGAGACAGCTTCTGCAAGTCCTTCGTCCAATTCCCTAAAACAATTATATTTCTTATTTTAAGTACATTAAATAAAGGATGAACTTAACTGGTAGGAATTAAATGGTTATAGCTGTGTCACTTACTTCATTTGCTCAATAAGGCCAAATCTGGCTAAAAGAAGGTCACAATACATTTCTACTATTTCCATTGCCTCAACAATGTAGTCTTCTCTCTACAAACCCAAGATATACAAATTATTAACAATAAAATAACTTTTTTCTACTCTTCTTCTCTCCTTCAAAAGCTTAGAATAACCTTTTCACTTGTTGGAATATAAAACGTAAAAGTTCCACTTACAATAATATGTTCCACCCTTATCTTTGCTCGTTCCACCTTCCCATCTTGAATATAATCCGCAATTTCCTTCCGGGCCTTTAGCCCCAGCTCAGTTTTCTTCTTTTCCAACAATTTTAAACGATTGAGGGACAGCCTCAGATTAGTTTTCAATTTCTGGTAGTTCGGACCGCTCGAAAACATTTTCAATTTTAAGCGATTTAAACCGCTAACCACACCAAAATAATAATTAACTAACTAAAGTTCCACAAAGGACAATCAACTATGCCAAACGGGACCAGGATACAGTGACAAGTGATGACGGAAAACCTTTAAATTCGAGTCGACTAATCACGAGTGTGTAATGTTGGATGACTAATTTGTTATAAAAGGTGTTAGCCTCAATGTCAAAGCATTTGAATAACAACGATATGTGGATGTGAATGGGATTTAGCTTGAGTGAGATGATGACGATGAATCATTCAGCTGATATCATAGTGTTTTTCGGTAAAGTACAGAACACAAGATAGATACACAAAAAGAGCAGTAGAAGGAAATGCATGATCCGTGTGATCCAATACAATATACATAAACGCAATACATTGATAAACATATGACGTAGTGCAGTGCAGATGCAGACTTATATGTATGGGTATGTAGTATTAGGGAGTATGGTAGATACTATTATATGCATAATGTATACAAAACAAGAAATTTCATTGTTCGACTTCTGTATGAAGGGGTAAGCTGATATTTCCAGATTTGATAGAGGCATCCAGAGGCACACCACACAAACAACATAGAAGCCTATAGAGGCATCCAGTCTAGTGACAAAGAGATGCTTAATAATCATAATTGAAAATCATAATCGGTCACAAGGAATCTTTTAGGGGCAAAATGAATGGTAGTATAGAAAGGTATCTAGAATCTAGATGCCAACAAATGATAATGATAACAATTTACCAAGATAAGTTTACCCATAAACTCTAACTAAAATACAAAGGATATTTATTAATACTTATGAAAAATAAATAATCCAAGATTGCTTGCTATATATTATTTGAAGAAAATAACATTCAATTATAGTACCGTATAATATTAATACATGCAGAGCCTAATCAATTAATGAGAATAATACATAATAGTAAAAAATGTCAAAACGATTCATAAACGAGCAATCAGTTCATTCCCCCAGTTGTTTCAGCATTAGCATCTACATCTTTACTAGGTTCTTTTAGAGTGAGTGATCTCCTCCACATTAGCTTCGGCTTTTAATTTGTCCTCCAGTTCTTGTTCGACGTAAGTATTGGTAATCGCGATTGCCAAATGGGGATACACAATGTAGTTTGGATCTCCCAAATTACCTTTTCTTACCCGATGACAAGTTATCGTCCACTTTAAGCAGCCCTGTCAAGTCAAATCATGTATGCGTATTATAATATGCCTATTTTACTTAACTTCGCCAATTACATTGGGTGATATATGCACTTACTAATGTTCTATCGAAGCGCGCGTTGTCTAATACAATGAATAATCTCCTTCTGTCAAAGTTATTACGTAGCTCTCGAATTATAACCGCACATTGGAACTTCTGCTTCAACAGTTCCAAGGCTGGTGGGTCGAACTTGAGCTGTACGGGAATCGCGTATGCTAGTTGCTCGGAAAGTTCACCTCGTGGCAAGTACCGCAAATGTGTTAAAGGAACATTTTCAATGAACCCGTAGTCAATTCCAAACACCTACGTGGAACAAATTATAAACATTTTATGTGACTTGAACACTGCAATGATGGCCACAGAAAATATGCATGAAACATCTTACCTTATAAAGTGGGTTTGAATTTTTCAGTTTGTTAACTACCCGAACCCGATACCATCTGGCACTCTGCCCTTTATAGCTAATTTTCGCCAGCATATACATCCCTCTTTGAACCGTGTTTGCCGCAGCATGAGCGGTTGATCGTTTCAAAGACAATCTGAAAAAATTGTGATTCATAAAAAGAGAATATTAGATTAAAATATAGTGTGTTAAATGTTAAACTCGTTTCAATGGTATTAGAGATGGTTTAAAAACTCACTGCAACTGATCCATGAAATCATCACGTTCTTGTAGGTACATTTCATGAATGACAAACATGCTAAGAGGGTCAGTCATACATTCCCACACACATTCGAAACCTTGGTGCCTGCTGAAGTGGGTAGAATACGAATCAATCACATTTTCATAGTCATACTCCAGATAATTCGCTGGGCAAGGAATCGGTTGAAGTCCCATCGTAGTATCACTTCCATCTACCCCATGCAGTTGCTCGACATGAAATCTCCATTTTCTTGAATCAATCAAAACGTAATCAAGGTATACGTCTTCATCGCCATCCTTCGTAAGCACTCTGTGAGCAGCCAGGCCAGAATTACCAAATCTTTTGTTGCAGAACGTGACAAAAGATTGAATGTTCACGAATTCCCAAGCTTCTGGATTGAACTTGAGATAATAAAGTAGCTCCATGTACCACAATAAATCTTCAACTAAAGCATAGTTTGTCATACTAATTATGCACATGATGGAATGCCAAACACGTTTAAGCACCGTGTCGAGACAAATGACATCCTCCAAAAATCCAGGGAATATGAGCTCAGGAAGTCCTGGAATGACATCCTTGACAAACCAAATTTCTGACGGATGATGACGTAGCACTTGATTCGGCGTCATTTTTTCAACATGTAATCTTTTCTTATGAACTTCGTAAAAAGTTTCCCAAAACATGTGCAATGAGACTCCAAATGGAAACTTGTTGAGATGCTCGAGAATGCGCACAGACACCATTTTAGGTATAGTCTCGTGCTCTTCTTGGTACTCACATTCAGTCCTAAAGATTATATATGGTCGTTTGAGGCACAACTCAAACCTTGGATCGTACAGATGAAGATTAGTAAGGGGTGGTTTTATGTCTTCGGGAGCTTCTGGAGCATGGTATTCAACCTCTATCACTACACGACCACCCTTCTTTACTTCTCGCTCGATGAAGTAGCTCTTCGAAGGATCTGGTAGTATCTTAAAGTTTTTGTGGCGCACTACGCTCGGATCCCCTCGAGGTAATACAAACCACTCCCCATCCGCTTCACGAGGATCAAAATTTTGATACAACTTCAACTTCCCTTCAAACCTTTCAAGAATTAAAGCTTCCAACTGTTCTTCCGCAAGGAATAGATCGTCCGGGTCGATATTTTCCTCACAAAGTTGATCTATAATAACAGGATCATTTGGCTCTACTTCGTCTTGCTCCATCACAGTCTCTTTCATTTTATTCAGATAACCTTCCATTTCCGGTGCACCAAAATCCACTGGCCCATACCTAGACTTGAAAAGACGCATCAAATGCTTTTTAGTTGGCTCTTCAACCTTGGATTGACTTTGCGGATTCCGAACGGCGTCGTTAATACGTCCAACTTTGTGCAGCAACACTCGAAGCCGATTAAACTCCATGTAGTCAAAGTAATCAAAGGTGGGCTTCTGATACGAATCAGGTCCAAAAATGCAAGGATTAATTTCAACTTCACGGATGTCCTCAGGAACTATAACGAAACCGTGATTTCCCACGGTGTTTCGAAATATCTTATCCTCAAATCCTGGATTCATGGAACTAGTTCCCACCTTATACGAAGCACGATTGCGAGCCATCTTCAAAACATTTGTGGTCTTACGCTTCTTATCCTTCAACTATATAAATTAAGATTACTATTAAACTATTATGGATTGATGAACAAAATGTGACAACTAACTCGTAGGATTTCACTAAATAGTAGTTACAAACCTGAGCACGTTATAAGCTAAATCACAAGTTGCAAGCTTTAAACTATTACTTTTAATAGTTGATAGTTGGTTCTATGCACAAAACACAGTACAGTCAAGCTTGGCTTAAATTAAATATCCCTGACTTGACGGAGTTGACTCAACAAAAAAGTCACCGGCAGGTACAACATGATGGAAGGCATTTCTCAAACCGGATAGGTGACAGGAACCAATGGATGATGCAAGGATCGTCAACAAATTTCATGTCCATGGCCCACGGGTGACGGGTATTAAATTTAAGCGTAAAATCTCAATATGATTATTACATGACAATTTATTGTCGATTCCATATGATGAGAAATGACAGTCAGCAGTAGTGTAACACGTTTTTTACGTTAAACGGTTTCCGGTTGAATGCAAATTTCTTTTGCCCGACAGAATGCATGATACAAGTGATAGCATGTAAATGAGTAATGAGCATGTATGCATATAAAAAACTCTGCAGACAAAAATGATGATAATTTTAAATTTCCTAGAGTCAAGAGTGCTTACATCTGAAACTTTTCCGAATCAAACCATTCCTGAAACGATTTCCCAATTTTTTTTTCAGAGCTAGTCAAATGAGTGTATACTTACTGTTTCAGAACGTTGACGTAGTAAGCTACTAACTATTGAATCGTTCATACAGTTAGCATTGGAGAGTTAGCAGTTTTCACTATGGATTTGGATGGAGGACATGGGACATGGCTTCGTCGTCAATCGTCAATCCAGAAATCATGCTTACATAATTTATGTAAGATGTAGAAGCTTGTCTTTCCTTATTATTACGCCAGAAGAAAAACCATACAAACGATAAGTTGTTGTGTTAATGTTGCTTTGTTTGAGCTTGAGCAAGGACTTTGGACAATATAGAATAAAAACACGTAGAAAACACATCAATAAATAAAAATTGATATTGCAATAAAATTTCATTAAAACTTCTTTCTTCGATGCTGTTATCAACATTTCCAGCCTAAACTTAGTACAGTTGATAACCTTCACTGAAATCGAGTTTTTGAAAAACATGATTTTATGACTGGAGTGGTCAAAGTTACTATAAAAGCCATGTCTCCTTCCTGATGCTGATATCAAAGCCTAAATGCAAAAAAACTGCACAAGGAAAACATTGTCTTGGTCTACTTGTTGATGCTACTTATATTATGTCTTAAATAATTTTCTCTCGTTTTTCCTTGTTCGATTTATCCTTGCAATTTGCAATACGGATGCATACTTCAGTAGTATTAGTGCACTGGGATTACTCATGTATTTATTTTTTAGCCCACGTTTATTTGTTTGTCTCGTGATGTGATGCGGTCAAGACTTGCTGATGTACCTAATTCATAAAGACCTGACCTAAAACATTTGAAATTCGTCGGTTATGACATGACTCACGATCCAAAACTCCATTTAGTTAAGTTTCTTTGTCATGTGTTATTGCTCCTTGAGTCGTTGATTTTTTATCGTCTATAATATAACCCTCCAACAAAGAATACGAAGCATCCTTCGAAGAAGTAATTAATCCCTTAACCATTGATAAATAAAAGGTTTTTGATTGCATGTCGCACAAAGGCTATGATTACTTCACTACATGTGTATGAAGATTATATTCTATTCTAACTCCGCTCCATGCAATATGCATTGCCGTGTTGGTGTTTGACAAGTAAATGACCTTGAGTTGACTGTTGTATTCCCCATAACACTTTTGACTTCGTTATTCCTTTTTTTATATCAAACCTAACATGCAGCAAGCTGATGCTGATACTTTTACTTTTTCTGACTGCAGTTTTTTATGCACAAATGTTTTTTTCTCGCTTCATATTAAACTTAGCATTTATTAACACGCACTGTGTACCTCCAGTCCACTACACCACTATGAAATACGAAAGGAATTCTGTGTGAACGTTGCATATAAAATACTGGAATTTTATGTTGGTTTGTACCTTTTGCCCTCTCAAAAACAGCAATGAAAATAATTAATACCAAAACTCGTGTATCGATGATGCAGAGTGGATTTAGGTACACACAAACATCGAGTCATCAGGTTAAGTTTGTATTTAAGAACAGGTTGAGATGAAAAAGAGCTCAGTTTATGCTTGGGATCTGATCTAACTAGAACACAAAGCAAATTAAAGCGTTAGGGGTATTATTAAGTAAAACTGATCGAATTTGATTGCAACAAACTGAACAAATTATTCTGTAGCAGAGCACTTTTCATAGCTATAAAATGGCTCTAGGATTTTCGGAAGCTTTGTTGCTTCTTACTACAGCACTATTTGCAATACTCTACCTAACAAGAAAGAAAAAGGACCCACGTTACCCCCACGGTAAGCAGACATGTTAATTGCTTTTCATTTTAATCACCATTCTTGTTAATTAATTATTGTGTTTGTTGATTGGGTATGTGCGAATTTGTTTCATAGGCCCAACTCCTTTACCTTTTATTGGCAACATACATCAGATTGGACGTACCCCTTTAAATTCCTTCCAAAAGTGGACCCAGGAATATGGTCCAATTTACAGTATCAAAATGGGAAGCGTTGAGTAATAAAAATGATTAAATTGAAAAATGCTCATTATGATTTTGAAACTAGAAACTAATTCATGTAAAAGACTACGACTGCTGCTTAGCTATATATTTTCTTATTTTGCTACAGCACAATTATCCTCAACGACCATAAATTGGTTAAAGAGCTAATGGCCGAGAATGCCACATCAGGTCGTTCTGAAAACCCTGTGATCACTGCCTTCGGTCAAGGCCACGGGATCGTAAATGTCGATGGACCTACTTGGGAAGAACAGCGTCGATTTACGATAAGAAAACTGAGGGACATCGGTCTCCTTAAGAGTACTATTGAATCCAAGATTTTGGAAGAGGTAAAAAGCTTGTTGAACGTATTCGAAAGAAATGTTGGGAAACCAATGTCTGAAAATCGAATGTTCAATGGTGCGGTTGTCAATACATTGTGGGCTATCGTTTCTGGAGAAAGACATGAATGGGATGCGCCCGTGGAACCAGAAATTTTAAAAAAGACTGATGAATTAATAACGTAAATATTTTCTTACAAATGATTTAATCCTGATGTCATTGCAAACAATACATCAAAGTTTACGTGTTTCTACGTGCAAAATTTACCAATTTCAATGAATTTATAGTGCAGTTAGCCGGATAACTTTGACCGGACTGATTTTTGCGCCTGTAATGAGGCACATAGTGCCTAAGTGGTCTGGCTGGACTGATTGGATAAATAGTATTCTCAACTTAAAGAAAGTAGTGGATGTGACAGTAGTCTCCCACACTGAAAAACACGATCCCAACAATCCCAAGTAAACTTTTGCAAGTTATATCACTTTTTCATACGGAATAATAAATTATAAAGAAATTATTTTCTTATTCAAGTGATTTCATAGACCACTTCTTGGCGCAAATTAAGAACGAAGACGACCCTTCTTCTAGTTTTTATAAGGAGACTGGAGGTAACAAACTTGGAATACTTACGATTACGATTATATACCTCTTGAGTTGTATGGGAATGTCTAATACCACCTTTAAGAATCGTTACACTAAGAATTATCTTATACTGAAATTATGTTTCAGCCGCGAATTTATTCTCTGTAGTGGTAGACTTGTTTGTGGCAGGTAATCGACCAGACACAGTCCATTTGAAATTTGGCATGAATATTTGTTTGCCTGAAAGCTAATTGATTACATAAAGAATCTGAAAGCTAAATTGTTGCACACCGTCGTTTTGTTACAGGCTCAGAAACAAGCGCCAATACGATAGCTTGGGCAATGCTGCAGTTAAGCCAGAACCTCGAAGCACAAATAAAGATGCAAAAGGAATTAGATAGCATTTTGGGGTCACCTGGAGATGGATCCCGATTGCCATCACTTTCAGATAGACCTTCGTAAGCTAAGGATTTGGATACGCTTACCTTAACTTACAATTTAAATTTTGACAGATTATAATAATTGACCCGAATGTTTTATTTAGATTGCCATACATTGAAGCAGTGATTTCGGAAGTCTTACGAATCTCTCCTGTTTTGGCCTTGGGTGTTCCTCATAGAATGCTAAAAGACATGGAATTTAAAGGCTATTTTCTTCCAAAAGGAGCTAATTTGTGGGTCAACATTTATTCGATTCACCATGATGCAAGTATTTGGGGCGAAGATGTTGAGAAATTCAGACCTGAAAGATTTTTGAGTGAAGATGGAACTCAAGTCATTCGTCATGAAGCGCTTTTGCCGTTTGGAACGGGAAGGCGGGTGTGTATTGGAGAAACCTTGGCCAAAGATACAATTTTCTTATTCCTCGCCAGCATTTTCCATAAGTTTATAGTGGAACCTTATCCGAGCTGTGTAAAGGCAGATATGGAACCTGTTATTGGGTTCCTCCTTAGACCTAAGCCTTTTAAGGTAGTAGTAAGGAATCGTGGTAAATAGGGAGAAGAAAAGTTTTGCACTTATCTTCATGAATTAATGCAGACTGGGGGAAATTAAGAATTACCGTGTCAGATGTGTGGAACATAGAATACTCAACAAAGAAATGCCTTGCATTTTTTTGCTTAACTTATAATAAGCAAAACCAGTTTTAGTAGTTTATCATATAGCTAATGTAGTTTGAGATTATACTCGTGAGTTGTACACGGAACGTAAATAAAGCAGTGAAATTAATACAGAATCAATAACTTTTGTAGCCTGTAATTATTACCACGCTAGACGCAAAGGAATCCGCATACCATTTTGCAGTTTAAAGAAAATAATAATGACTTATGAAATACTACGTGCATACATGCAAATAGCATGTATGCACGTAGTATTTCATGTCATTTTCCTTTTTATTATGCTACTTAAACTTTGTTATTTTCCTATAAGATTTTGAGAGTCACAGTAGAAACTGTGTGAAGACTTAGTTGGTTCGATAATAGGTGGCAGTGAAAGTTGTTGATGCCAGTCCAAACTACCCGCAGAAAACTCTCACTCCACATTTATTCAGGGATACTATTCAGTATGATGAAATATCAAATTGAGTCATAAAATAAAGTGTGAATATAATATGTATGCGCATTTACGACTTGCTTGGCTCATACGCGGATTACACTTTCATTCTATAAACGCGTTATTTTTCCCAATGTATGCGTTGTATTGTAAAGTAGTTGTTAAAACTAAAAAGAATTTGTTCTAAACTCGCAGTGCCAAAATATACAATAGCACAAGACACAAATACACATGCATCAATAAAGTATACCTTGGATATACAAAGCTTAGAACCCATACCCATTATACATATATAGTAGATGTATTGAGCAAGGGATCCGAACTTAAAATTCCGATCAGATGCCATTCAATCTGTTTATGTCAGGCAGTTTATTGGAACGAATTTTGTGGTTGACACAAAAAAATAATAGCTCCTAATGCATCTGACATTATGCTTGGAGGAGGGTTTGTCACGCATGCAATTTACAATACAAAAAAATGCTGATTTTATCCAGGAAAGCCGATTGCAAAGAATCTAGAGAATCACTTTCACATTCAACATTACAGTTCCGTTTTAAAGTATTTGGATTTCATTTTATTTTTCAGTTTCCCATCTACTGGTTATAGTGGTTATATACTATACATATAAGCATATTTTAAAGGTACATCTTTTCAATTTGTGCTCTTCCAGTAAAAAGGTTCAATTCGCATGCATCTTAAAAATATTTGACTGAAAATCGACAAGCAAAAAACGGAAGGCAATTTACCCAAAACTTTATAATACATAGCTAATCGCCACAGGATATCGCAAAAATCTCTGCAGTGAATTCTTAAAGAAGAACATATTTATTCCAGAATTTATGTGTTTGCATATTATATTTTCTGAAAAGCAGCTCTCTGCTGATTCTGTTACTGTTTTCAATTGTTAAAGTGTTGTGGTTTGGGTTCTTGTGATTGACATAAAGAATATATATTCTTCTCATTGTATCAAAACAACATTCATTCTTGCCAAAACGATAACAAAATCCACTCCATTTAAATACATCATATAATATCTTGTCGGCCTTTACTTTTAACTTCATTGGCATGCCATAACACCCCACCACAGCGATGACTATACACTTCTCTCTTTTCTGTTTTCTTCTTTGGCAAGTTATAATTTATGGGATAGTGGAGCAAAAGCTCAAAAAGGCAGAGAAGAAAATGGGAGAAAGTGTGTAGCGAAGAGTGAAGGATTGGTTCTTCTGAGAGCCACACTCTGTGCCCCACGTCGATTCATCATCCTTAACCAGTTGTCATCAGTTACTGCCAGATAAACTGATTTTGAAGACTATGCTCATGATGCCCTTGCTTACTTTCTCTCCTCATCTCATACTTCTGGATTTTATTGGCAGCAGGAGTGGAAAGGAGTGAGTATGGTGTGAACCTTTTGTTGTTGCATAATAGTTACAAAAGGAAATTCAGAGAAAATATGTATTTATTTAGGAGATGTGGGTGTTGACACACGTATGGAGTTTTAATACTCATTTCGATTTCAAAAAGAAGAAGAATATTTTTCTTTGGAATTTTCTTTTGTCCTTTCCTAAGAATGTAATTTACATTCATTTCAGAGTTAAGTCCTCAAATAAGTTCTTGTGAAGCAGGTGACTCCTGCCAATATCTTACATTTATCGATAAAATAGCATACATATGCAGTGCTGAATGAATACTAATTACTTTAGGTGAAGGGGTCTTGAGCTCTCAAACCACTTGACATTTGCTCGGGGGCTCTTTCTCTCTCCCTCCTTAACTTGACTGTGCTAGTGTGGTTGCTGGTGACATAAGCAAGCGCTTTACATTGTTTTTCTGTTTTCTTTCTAGGAAACTTCAACAAAGGCTATATACACAATGTTTTACGTATAATATCCGACGGGAATAGCACGTGGTGAAAGTGTAACTAACTGCTAACTACCGTACTATGCTTACAATGTCGAAGATACATTGTAGACATTCACACGCCCATTCAATGTGGTTATCACGTTACATCTTCATTCTCTCTCTCTCTTGTCTTTTCTCTCTTTCGGTTCGGAGAAAAGTTGAAGAGCTAATCGAGAAGTTTTTTCTGTTTGTTTTTCTCCCAATTTCCAGGTAGCAATATATGGGGCAAATAATGGGGCGAGGTTGCCCAAGAGAGTTTTATTCAGTGAGTGCGACTCAAAGCGGATTGGAAGTTTGATAAGTAAAATAGAAGAGTAGAAGTATCCATATATGTAGATGATATAAAGAATATATAAGATGAAGATGGGTAGGTACAAAATGCAAACAAAAAGCTAACTCGTTTAAACGGAATTCACATAAAACTTCCATTTCAGCCATTACTATTCTCACTCAATCTGTATAAATATATTGTTCCACGACGACTCGACTCTGCTTCACCCTGTTTTATGTACATACAAAAACATTATGCATAAACTAGCTGCGGTGTGGCTTGGCTTAGGTTGGTGGTTTTTTGAACTTGGGCTTACAAATTTGCTTTTCTTCCGCTCGAGCAGAAGAATGAGACAAGCACACGAAATGCAAGCAAAGGTACATTCTTCGATGCATAATATCCTTTTACACACACACACGAATATGTATTCGTTGGTGGTGATCTTCTGTTAAGCTGGGTTTGTTGGGTGGAGAAGGCTTTACTCCTCTTCTTACATCTAACTGAGATGATTGTGAGCCACACACACGAGCAGCACAGTTGTTGCTTTTAGCTGGTTTTCGTTTAAGAAAATGTTTTTTGCTCACCTTGTACTTTTTACAAAGATGATCCTGCTGATCATGATGATAGTTTTCTCTATGCATTTGGATAGGTCACAAGAGACCCATACCTATCTGATTCTTTTTTCCTTCGTTCCATTTTTCTTTGCCTATAGACCAAATTGTTATATAGCCAAGGAGGAGAGAGAAAAAACATAAAACTCAACATGAACATATAACTTCACTCCACTCGCACTTCATCACATTTCGATATATTTTAAGCTCTGCTGGAGAAAGACACAACAAGTTTATCCATTTATTGCAGACGCACAGATTTTTATGCGATAAAGTTGAGAAGAAAAAAACTTACTTGTATGGGACTCATTCAATATGTTTCCCAAAGCTGGAAAACAAACTGCGGCTCTCTCCATTTTGCTTGTGCTTGGCCCAAGCCAGTTTTCAACTTTCTCCTCCATTCAAGCCTGTCACATCCCCTATGCATATCTTTATGGATTTTCGTATTATTTTTAAGACCTCGTTGATATTATTATTATTATCATCACCATAATCCTGATTGGAATATGATATGTGTAGCCAACAAGCCAACTCTCAAAAGGGGATGAATAGGGATGTTCTAGATACATTGTAGTAGTTTCTCTAAAGTGATGTTGTAGCTTTTCCAGATAGATTTCGATTGAGTGTGTGTGTGTGTTATGTTATATCATCACTGAATAGGAATGCAATTACTTTGGTAAGTGCTCAACGAGGAGTGCTTGCAATGAGGCATTACTCTCTAGCTGCATATCTCCTACAAAATCCACATCCGCGAGGATTATTCCTGCATGAGTTAACGGTATTTTATGTCCATCTCATTTTGTATCATATACTTCATACTTCACATATTTCAATGTGGACGATGGTCAGAAGGGAGCAGGAAGTAAAGCGTTTGCTTTCTTTCAAAATATTTACTTATGGTTGAAATATTGAATGACGTAGCTTTGAAAATCAATTATAAATGAATTTCGAGGCAAAAATGTGGACTTGCCCCTGGGTCGGGTGTTGCCTTCCTCCACGTGCATTTGCATGTCTATGCTTATTTGCCTGTTTTACAAAGAAACGATTTTATTTTCTAATAATATGCTGCTTTCTTCATCATTAATGAAAAGCGGCCGACACCGGAATAAACTATCGTATACACATCGATGGATACGTTTTTGATAAAAACTTAAAAGCGGCAGAGAATGGGTAAAAGCTTGTGCTTTTAGCGGAAGTCTTGAGAAACATGGTTGTCAGTTTTTCATCTCAAACAACGACGTGATACGAGGACGCGATGACTTGCTCTGAAACCTACGGAATATAGACGGGTTTTGTTGGTGATAGTAAGCTTTCTACAAGCAGCCAGCCAAGAAGTCATCTGAATCGCCTGAAGACAAGGACGCGACGAGGAGAAGATACGACAAAAGTTGGTTGACTTTGCAAAAGGGAAAACGGAAGGAAAACACGCTTCCTTGTAATTCAATGATAATCATCGTAATGATAAAGGGAAAAAATGACAGTGGCACTGCCTCATCGCTCACTCAACTCTCACTCCTCATCATCAAGTACAAACCAAAATGTTTTCTTTTTTTGCTACAACAGCATAACACAAGTCTTCTTTGTAATTTTATTTGATTATTCAACAACTACAACAATACAAAAGTAATATGTATGTATTTTATTTGGAAAAGCGATCCAAACCAAACTTCACAAGTTTTTTTTCCCGTGTCATCATCAGCATATACTACACTACCTCTTCTGTCTTATCCTCAAATCACCCATTTTACTTCCGCCTTCTTCCCTTCCTTCCCACAAGACACATTTGTCGCTCGCTTTCACTAACAAAACCATAATATAATGTGTTTGAGTATTGTAAATAAATGTACGCAGTTCAATTCATTACAATAAGGTTTCCGGAAAACAAGCTCGAGCCTGTCAAACCGGTCAATGATATTAGTTCCCTTTTGTAAATACAAAACATTCTTGATAAGATACTGATTGCCTCTCCCCTGCGCTTCTGCAACTGTTGTTATCATGCTACGCTCCCATTTCTATTATGAATGAGACGAGGGAGCAGAGGAACAGGGCAACTTTCCCAATCACACTGTGTCTCCACAGTCTTCGCACTACTCCTTGTGTTTTGCTAACAAGAACAATATGTGGGTAAACTTTCTCTGATGTGGATGTGAGGGGCCATGTATATCAACATCAACGTTCGTGTAACTTACTAATTCCATAAATATCAATTAATGAATGTCTCCTCATTTGCTCTCCTTCCATCCGTCCGCGTTCCTACATCTTGTCTCTCATCAACACACACTCCACTTTTTGTGTCTTGTCTTGTCGTACTCGTAACCGCAGAGCTCATTTGGTGAAATCGGCAACTGTAAATAAGGAGCGAGGAAGTGATGAAGCAGGAGAAAGTCCATTTACTAATATCACACTACACACACCATATCGTACCAAGAAAGAAAAGGTGAAGGGAATGGACATGAAAAGGAAGGAGAAGACGAAGACGGAACAAGAGCGAGAGGAATGGTAGCTTGGCTCCGTTGAGCAACATTTTCTTCACTCATATAAGTACATGTTCGTTTAATCAAAGCCTGGGAATGAATACAACGTGAAATCAGAGACGTCGTGCCTTGTTTATAAATACTATATGAATGTATCTCCCTCCTCGTTGTTTAACATCCTTAGTCTTTCTTACCCAACCTCCCAAGAGACCAATTTAGCGAAGCAAGAGCAAAAAAAATCTTACCTCCGTCTCGTAATGAAACAATTTTTTTCTGGGCTCGATTTCTGATAAAATATTCTTGTCATGTAGGCTCCCTTTCAACTTCGACACATTATGGGCCAACGTACAAACACGTAGGGTTGCTCTTGTTCTTTCACTTGTTCCATCGAGAAGAGACGGGAAGTGCATTGTGAACGAGTGAAGAAAAGCCAAGTCAACTTGAGTTGCATAATATGGTTGGTGGTGATGTGGTGGGGTGTTTGGGGTGCACAAAAAATGTGTGTGGAAATGCACAAGGATGAGTCAAGTGGATAACAACGGAAGTACTAGAAAATGTGTTAAAGTGCTTACTTCTCAAAAGGGGATTACCAATAAGCACTACTGTTATGAAAGTATTTGTGAAGAATAAGCACTATACTGCTGCCATTTGGAATTTGTTGGGCCTTACAAATTTTTTTTTATTGAAATTCAATGAAGATAATATTTTTACTCTCAAAATCAATCTGTTGTATTGTATTTTATGACTATATCAAGAGCTAAAGCATAAATGTTAGAAGATATTAAAGAATATTTTATCCATATAATAGATATATTTGCTTAAAGTTATACAATAATACACATACATGTATAGGATTGTGTTATTTTCATGAGTTTAATTTCAATACAACTAGATCGTGTTGACAATTTCTTGACAAGACAATGACTTGATTAGATTTGATGGAGCAAAATATTTAGCGACTTATGTTCGTATGTTAAATAAAATTTTCCGTGTATAATATTCAATGTTATTGTTACAATTTACAATAGTTGATAGTATTCTCAGCCTAGCAATCCTATAGATATAGTCTATGTTTGATATTTGATGAACTAACTAAATTGGGTTTGAAACTTACAATATTATTTTACTTAACATGCCTAAATTACATCATAAGTTAAGTAAAACAATAAGCATTACATGTATGTGAGTAAAGAGTAAATACTTATGTTATTAGATGCTAAAATGATTATTAAATTAGACTATAGTTATATGCTATCATTATTATATTTAAATTTAAATACAGTCACTACCTTTGTCCTATATTACCAACCTAGAGATTGTAAAGCTGTAGGAATTATTAAGTACAAGATTTTAATTCTGATCTAGCTCCCAGCAAAAATAGTCTATAAAATATATCTATATGCTAACTTGTAATGGAGTGAATGGGTAAGTAAATTAATAAACTTTTTTTTATCAAATATGTATTCCAAATTAATTTAAAGTATACAGTTTTCATTCACTTCTCAACAATAGTTTACGCAGTGGACAATATGATTAAAATCATAACGCATATCCTTGCAACAGCAGACCTACACAAATGGATTATATTATAAACGTTTCAAAATAAAATGATAGTCGTAATGATTAGATATTTTGCACGGTTCAATGGATATAGACGTTTAACAATTTCGATAAGGAATAGTAATTATACAAACAACATGCTAATTTATGTATCTATATTAACTTACACGAAAACAAACGAGGTATTTCATTAAATAAAGAGTATGCAATTAAAGTAAATGTGAATTATTCAGTTTCTCATGTTTTAACCACTTTCTTTAGTACTATTATTATATTGCTAACTATTTAGCTTATTTTAACTTTGTTATATTTACACATACGCAATAATATATTGTTTATTGATTGGCCTATTGATTGGGAAAATGTACGTGAGAATTGAGTATCATTATCATTAGTCGGTGAAAAACGGCGGAGCACCCTAAAACAAGGAGAAACGACAGACTTGAGAGAGCACCGTAATTGCCCTGACTTGATGATGAGGATGATAGGCTTGGCGTCTCAATAGAATGATGGTGAGGGTGATGATGATCTACAGGTGGGACTCTCGTGCTCGGTCGATGTCGATTCTCGATGTCATTATCATCCGCAGGCAGCGGAAACCTGTCTCTCGTTGGATCGTCAAGATCCGAATTTGAATACGGGATTTCTATCCGATTAGACCGAAATGTGAACAATAAGGGAAAATGATAATAATTAGATCACATCAGTCTTATTATTCATTCCTCTCATCCAAATAAATGTTTCAGAATAACAGAATCACACATGTAATGCGCAGTATAATACATTTCGTCAAGAGATTAGAGCAATTAGTACCAACTTCCTGAATCCAATTTATTTATTCATTTTCTATTCTCTCTGAATTTCGTTTCTGTTACAATGATATCATATACAGCTTTAGTATTTGCGTGTACTTAAAAGGTCTTACCGTGAATATGAATAGTTCCTTCCGTGCTGCCCATGGAGTTTTGGGAAATACATTTATAACCTGTGTAGTCCCGGGTGGAAACGTTCCGGATGTGAAGTTTCATCCGGATTCCGTAATGTGACAGAATCTCTTCATCCATACGGTACTTATCGTTTTTGATTATCATTTCCCCTATATT
>JAANSM010000068.1:0-55780 GCA_036850725.1 Orchesella villosa | reverse complement strand
ATGTACGCTTGTGTGTAGTCAGCTCTCATCGATATAGCTTGTCTGTACAATCTGTCTGCCTCTTCAAGGCGAGTCTCATTTCTTGCAATGAGGTTTGCCAGGTTGAGAAATACGTTGAGATGGTTTGGGGCAATGCGAGCTTGGTAGCTTTCTCCCGGTTTCGCTTTTGGTAACAAAGATTTTGCCTGTAACATAACATGAATATAAATAGCTTTAGAATGTCGCTCGTCATATTATTACCCAAAATATTACTTGGCTAACTTTTCCTAAGTACCGAACATAATAATATTGTTCATATTACAACAATTCTGAAGTTTCCTTCAATATCACGAGTCATCTCTGATTCATCTTCATAAAAAATAAATTAATTTCCACTTTATTTGCTGCCAAATTACTTTCGTACAAAACATGTGAAACTTTCATATCATGTTGCTGCTCTCGATCTCGATATCACTACGGGTAGTTTTTACTGAATGCATTGGGAATTGATTGCAACCATTTTGATGATTATTTACGTATCATACACGGTATAAAATACATACGATTTTCCTTTCTTTGAAGTCTGCCATGTGGGAAAGAATCTACATCCCAAAAATCAGAAATGTGGATTCATAACGTATCCCAATATATCTTTATCAATCAAAAACTCGTCTGTAATACTAACTGAATGCTTCATCAAACTGGGGGAAATTGATGTAAAAACTATTACCAACTATCACATCAATTACCAATTACGCGCTATATTGAACTAGATATTCAGTAGAATATCTATTAGAGCAACTCAAATCTATGTCGTTGTCACCACTTATGGTCTATACTTAGAAATCATATGATGAATTTTTAAAACTTTCGGCTCCAATCGTTTGAATACGCCTTATTTATCATCCACATCCTTATTATTCAGCCCTTCTCCGATCAACAAAGATGAAATTTCGTGAAAGGAAATTAAAATCAGAGAAAAGTAAATCTTCCTTTTGTGCTTCTTTTCCTTGTATCTAACATGGTCTTGGTTCTTTCCTGTCGCTTTGCCTTCGTTTCCCTACAGAATGACTGCTAATTTTGAGTGAGTGGTGGAGCTAACAAGGTGAAAAGTTTGAATCATATAGGTGGGATGTATACTGAGAAGGGTCTTCTTGCACGGCCTTGTTCCAACAAGCCTCGTTCAAGAACAGGTAAATGGTAAACTTTTTCAGATCAACTTTCATCATCAAAGTAAAAGCCATAATGCCCTTGTTATGTTATTTGCATTCATCCCCATTCTTCCCCACAATTTCCATTCCTTTCCCTTCTCTAAATGTTTACTCATCCTGTTTACAAATTGATCTTCTCAACTCGACGACAAGAGATTTTAGTAATTTTATTGGAGTTCATGTAATACTACACACACTCAAGTTCTTTCCTTCCCGGACAAACTTTACGTGCTTCTATTTACATGGCACATTTTTTGTCTTCCGTCTTTGTGTGAAAGCAAGAGCAGGTGATGCGTTAAACTTGATGTGATCATGTTTTTCCCATGATTTATGTACAAATCTTCTCATAATTTTCACAAAGGGGCATGGTTATTCCTTCCCGTTACAATCTTTGCAGACGTCCATGGAACAAACCGAGAGAACTTTTCTGCCTTTTGCGAGATATTGTTTTCCCCACTTGATGAATATAAATCGCCCCATTACTGTAAACGAGCGTGTTTATTATTGCAGTGGACAGTGTTCAAGTGTGAAATGAGATTATTTTGGATGCTGTGCGTGACAGTTGCTACTGTCATCCTCAACTCGGATGAAACTGATTTTAAGCTGAATACAAAACTCAAATCCTTTAAACTCTACTTTACAATTTATGGAAAGGAGGATCATGTACTTGCCTTCAGATACGCGTCCTCCGCTTCTTTGTACAGTTTGAGATTATTGTAGGTCCGCCCAACATTGATATGAGCACCAATGTCGTCCGATTGTACGCTGAAACCCAAATAATAATAATAATAATTTTCACATTTTTCTGATTAAAACCGTAATCTTTTATTAGACTAATTAAAGCAGAGAAGAATATGAAGCACTAATCAGACGAAATGGCATGAAAACTAACTCGTTACTACATGAGTGGGAAATGGGGTAAATTTCAGAGAAAAATGATATGGGAAAGAAGAGTAGTCCAATAAAAAGGTACGAAATGGGCGGTGAAATGAGTCCGTTTCTGCCTGTAGAAATAGAAATGAATACGAAAAAAGGAAAACAGCTAGAATGAGTTTGCATTGTAGATTGTAGAAGAGTAAAGAGAAAGATGGGATTGTCCCTTTGGCATCGTTACACAAGGTCTCCATTATGCAATAAGTGTCCCCATCCTCGAAAAAGTCCCATGACCACTCTTATTCACAACGCATAACAATATTATGATAATATTCTCAGGTTTCTTATTTTCTGTCATCTTTTGTCCGCATCTCAGTCTCAGTCCTTCACACTCCAGAGGGAGTCAGGGAAAAAGAGCATCAAGCAGAGGTACAATAACAGAGTATATAGGTCCCCCGATATTGTCCTTCCCTTTCCTTAGTTCGCCTAAATAGCTAACTTTTCTCATTTCAACCAACATCCCTTTAAGCCGCATCATCTCACCAGTGTTGTAAAAATGAATGCTCATTGTTGTCCTTTCTCGCTCACGAGATTCTATTTAAAAAATACCTTTTTTCATCGTCTCAACTTTGATTTTTTCTATTCTTCCACTTTTTGTAATGAGTCAAGCTAACCACAGAATATTCTAACTTTCCGTGTTGAACTCCCCAAATATTACCTTTTCTAGATTACTTAAAATAATGATGAGTGGCTGCTCGTGCCCGTGCATGAATTTCAAGAAGAGGAGCAGTGGTAAACTTTTGGTATTCGTGCACAAATGCGATAGGAGGCAGGGAGGAGTAGAATGTTTAGCGTACTTTGTTTGGGCTGGGAAAAGCCATTGGAGTGGAATGAGGACACAAAATCTTTATCTCCCAATTCCAGCCGTCATAAAAGACTTAAATGTGCTCATTTCCGCCGTCCTCCCTCGTTTCCTATTACAATTTACTGTCCCAGTCGTGCCATCATCCTTCTCGTCATTCTCATCATCATCATTCTTCTTTCTAGAAAGAAAGCTGAAGAGGAGCCTCGCCTCTCCCCCTTCGTACCACTTTCCTTTTACCATTAAATTTCGTTGTGTTGATGTTGCAGGAAAAAGTTAAGAGACACACGGAGAATACAACGATCTGCAGCAGTCTCTGTCCTCCTCATCGTTAACACCAAGACTTATGATGATGATTATGTTGCACATGAAGCGAAAGTATTCTGCATTGGTCAGCAGATCCAAAAGTATCATCGTGGTGTCCGATATATTTTATACATACGCACCATATTTCCCTTATCCAATGCACGGACAAAGTTTGTTGTAAACCTTTTTTACGCTTTTTTTACTATACACCTAATTTTCAACCTATTCAAAGTTCCTTCATAATATCTCCGCGTTATAGAATGCTGCGGTTAGAAAATATCACGCATTATAAACCAGCGCTAAAAGCCAATTTGCAAATAACTGTTTATGTTGGCTTCTCAAAGCATTTGGAGCAACTTAAGTAATATTAATTTCCCGTCATTTGTGCCAAAGAGTTGCCTACATCGAGTTTAACGTACACATCCGTCGCTTCGAACGACTTTACACAACGGAGATGTATACAATAAGTTGCTGTGTAGTAGATATCCGCTTCGCGCGATACCATTCAATGTTAATGTTTCATTATTTTTCAAAGTAACTACTTCGACATTTTCTATTCCACCACAGTATAAACCACTAGCTTTTTAAACCTGTCAATGAATTTCCAGGTCCTTAGCTCCTTCATTCTTCGTGATACGTAGTAAATAAGTATGTAAAAGTATTCGAAAATTTTGTGCGACTTTGAATGAGAAGAAAGTGGAAGAATAGAGCACGTGTCGAAGGAAAAGAGGAAATGAAGGATGGGCTCCTATTAATTAATCAAAATCTGAGCTCGTGCTTCTCTCTGGTGCTGAAAGAATGTCAACTAATAAATGTGACTGCCTCAAGACGAAGAAACGTAAATCAGTGAATGCATGGATTTTTTTTGTGACAACAAGTACATTTTTCATTTCAGCAGTGGCAGGGCAGCTAGAGACGTATATAGTGCTCGTGCATCGTTGATTTTTTCATCCCTGTAAAAATAAAATGCAGCAGGGAACCAGAGCCATTTTCTCCATTGTACAGCTTCTTTTCATAGAATATTTCTTCTATTTCATTCCTTTTAATTCTCATAAGCTCTTTCTTTCCTACTTCGCTCAACTTACTGCTGTAATTACTTGTGCAGTAGCAAATTTTAAAAAGAGAGCGAAGTGAATCATTGTTCATTCAAAATGAAAAGGGCTCAAGGATAAATGTCCAAAGGGTAGATTTTAATTAATTTCTTTTTGTAAACCGACATCGCTTTTAGTTTTCACTTCACTCTGCATTGCACCCAAGGGGGGAAAAGAGAGAAAGAGAATGATTGACGGACTTTTTTGAGTGACGTTGTGCTGACAGTTTGAATCTCTAGCAATTCATGTGATTTCTCCTTCTTTCAAAAACTTTTTTGCACAAGTTAACTTTTCGTTTTTTGTTTCATTTCATGCAGAAAGTGAAGTTAGCCCTCGAGTCATTTTACCAATCCTTCACTTTAATCAACAAAGAATGATCATCGACGCAGAATGAAAATCAAAAAGAACAAATTTCCAGGCTTTCACTCACTTTTCCAAAGTCCATATTAGGAAATTATGACTGCTCATAAAAGACACTTAATTAAGGTGAAACTTCATCTTTCACAGAAAGCAGTAACTGGAGAGAGAAACATAAATCTTTCAGCTAAAAAGCTACGCGTTTCTGCCTCTATACACACACAAAAATATAGATAATGATAGTAGGCTCAGCGAAATTGTCATCAAACATATTGCATTATGCTTTCGCTAAAGAGGAGCAACAAAACTTGACAATTTTCTCTGACTTTCTCTCGCTCCTCCGGGCTGTACCCAGAAGCAGCTGAGCAGCAGTTAATTTTGATGTTCGAAAGTGAACATAAGCATTTGAGCAAAGTGGCATGATAATAGTGGTAATATGGTATCTATTATTGTAGGTAGGTGGACTGCTCTTCTCTTCTCAAACTTTTCTCCGCATTCATCGAGACTGACAACAAGCTGGGGATACATACAAAAGGGTACAGTACACAAAAGGATTTATGGGATACGCCAGGAAGTGGGATCATTGATCCACTGATTTATCTTTTTTACATTTTTTCTCTCCTCCTTTTTCCCTCTCTCTATTCTTGAGTCCTAAAAAACTCGGCTTTGCTGCTCTGCTCTCTAAGTCATACCCTTTTTTAAGCATTGCTCCCTCTAAATAAGGACCATCACTAACTACCAACTTTTTTCATCCAACCAAGCAAAGCAACACTGATTCATGGACAAAGTTTTGTTACGCCAGCTTTCACCATGCGGAAGAGAATAAAGCATTATATTGAGTCCCCTCGAAAATATTATGCAACGACCAGCATCCACATCCATGAAGATTCATCGTTCTCAACGGAACATTTGGAGTAGTTCTATAGCAAACTACTAAACAACTAACTAAGGCTATTCATGGAATTCTGGTATTGCTTCATGTTCAAGTTTTTTTTTGCTTTGTTGTTGGACATTGGATAACTGAAGTGGTAGGACGTAATTAATGCGCATATTGTATCTGTCATTGTTGGTTGGGTGGTGTCATATTTTTTCTACGTCTCCATAAATTTTACCAGCCGAATGTTTAATGAAAAGAAGACTAAAGAAGAGACTACACAGGAATTTATTTGGAATTTGGAAATAGGAGAACATAAATAAGCTTTAGTGAATAGAATTCAAGTATTATCCTTTTAACTAACCTGACAGCCTTCTGGAAGTAGTATAAGGCTTCATCGTAATTTCCTTGGCTTTCCAGTGCATGACCAACATTGTTATATAACTTGGCATTCCGCACATTCACCCGAAGTCCGGCCATGAAGATAGAGTATTCCGATTCCCAATCATCATTTCGAATGTGAGTTTTGGTACCGTGGATGAGAAGCAAGGAAGCAAGGAATAGCCAACACCATTTTCTTCTGGATCTGGAAGTAATATAGAAGTTTAAATTTGGTCATTTGTCATTTATAATGGGATACATAAAACATCTGGTGGCTGTGACTGATCCCAACTTACTTTTGAGAGGAATAGATTCGTGTCCATCCGTATGCGACAAGGAGGCAAAATCCCATTGAGGGTACATACAAAATTCTCTCAGCTATTACAAAGCCTACGTGGGAAGAAGAGGTTGGAGGCGGGGAGGAATGGAAAGACGATCAATGACAAGCCCTATTACAAAATCATAATGCATAATGTTAATAATCCGCATTTCATTACGAATACTGGAGGAATTGCAGTAAAAATATGTAAAACCGTACAAAGAGAATAAGGTTTTGAGTGTCTGTCCGTATGACGCGTGAGCGCGGTCTGAGCTAGTCTAAAAACAACTGCGTAGGTGGCCAGTGTGACCAAATTTCGAGGGTCCCACCATGACTCCACTAACGGAACAGTTCCCATTGTCCAGTCACAACACAGATCACAAGGAAATAGAAGGAGCCACACGTTGAGTGCCACTAAATAGTTATACGTCAACTGCCTCGTTGGCGTCTCTGACACTGATGCTGGATTGTCAAATCTGAAATAATGAGAGGAATTAATCAACATATGCTTCCGGTAAAATAAAATCTGATTTAATGAAGAGTAGTAAAATGCTATATGCAAAACCCGCGGCAGGGAATTTCTTTGATATAAGTACAACTTCTAAAACGTTTGACTCCTTTGTTTCAATAAATTGTATAGCATCACACGCGTCATATAAAATTCCCTTTTCTATTATTCAGCAATTTTCATGTTTTTTTTTCACTGAGATATCGTTTTTAATTTAGTATGGTAGAAAGATTCGATCCTGTTCACATATCATACGAGTCATGCGTTATGAGAATCGGTCCATTAATTATTATTTTCTTTCTTTCTTCAACCAAGACTTATGACGCGGAAATAAAAAGGAGAATAGATATATATTAAATACGTACACATATAAGAACCCCTTACCATTTGATATGTGCATATGTGGTGCCATGCTTTCTAATAAAATAGTCATAAAATTGCTAAATTCATAACTCACTACACAGAATTCTACAGTAAGGCCAAAAATGTTGGAAAAGCACAAGATGACTTAAGCTGAATTCAAATACGACTTGTTAACTTGAATTTCGGTAATATTAAGTACACTTCAGGAAGAGTTTTTGACAAATGGTCAGCCAAGTGCGTCTAAACTTAGCATGGTATACTGCTCCAACGAACAACTCAGGTTATACAATATTCTTCATTCAATATATTTATACAAGATATTCGTCAAACCCAAGGGTACAGAGAAAAGAAATCTAGAATATTTCGCATTGAATTCCTACAGCATTCCCATGAGTGAAAGTTCCTGCATTCAGTCGCCGTAAGTTAGTTTATGATCAAGCGCTGACTACCGTCTGAAAGGATGTAAAAAAATCTGCAAACCACAAAAAGTTGTAGTGCATCAATTAATTACCTAGTGAAAATGGGTAGCTGTGAGCCCATCACAAGAAGTCTTCCCAGAAGTAGGAGCATAGCTGTGAGAGCTAGGGCACACATGCGTTGTGTCACTGGTGAAATCCAAGAGGGCAAAGACCCTTTTCCTCTGAGCACCGTCTGAAGTAGGTGAACTAAGTCTTTCATACGTAACTAGAGTGGTAATAAAACACACCAAAAATCTACGTTAGAGGCAAAGAGCCACCACCCAATTGCAAAATAAATTCAACATAATAATATTTGTAAGAAGTTAATGTTCATCTTGGGTAGGACACACTTACCTTTTGTGAAATGAAAATTTCATAGACAGCACACACTGCGAGAACAGTGATCCCCTGCTCCTTGCACAACATAGCTACCATCACAAGAAGACTACAACCGGGCATTAGCTTCCAGTCTGTAAGAAATAACAAGAAACCCATCAAGAAAATGAATATAATACTAGAGTTTACAGAAAAAGTATGCAAGTGACGGGAGAAAGTTACTATTTCATCGGAACCAACCAACACTATCAACTTATACATGTATTCCGATATTACATGACATCTACATCGTACCATATATCATTGTTTTCATCATCCATCACTTCCAAGTCAAGAGAGGAGATTATGAACAGTTGCTGTGTGTATGTCAAGTAAAAGGCTCTTTTTTTGTACAGGCCGGCAAAATGTGATACTGTTGACAGGTATTTCCTGCTGCTTTTCTCTTAGCCCTACATATACACTACTAACTCAAACATATCGTATCATCTAACGGTGTCACCGTAGAAATGTGATACTAGGACGGTTACAACTAAAGTGGCTGTCGAGATGTTCGCACTCCGCTGCTGTTTTAACACTTCTCTGCAGTGACAGCTCCACTTTCCGAGCCAACTCCATGTATTGATTATACAACAAGAACGTCATCATCATATTTCCTACCCCATTTCTCTGCTCCTACCAACTACCATCACACTCAAATAAGTTAGGTCCATATCATTCCAACATGAGCTTCTACACACGCTTTATTACATTACTATATAATATAGCACCATGTTTTTACAATCCTTCCTTCTTCATATTCTCAAACTAGTTTAAAGCAAAAAATAGAAAATATGTATTCCAATCTCCAAGCAAGAAAATACACATTTATACTATTTTGTTTAGATATTTTCACCAAACAAGCTTTATACAACAAAATGTGAAGAGTGAAAGCTGATAATGAAAGCTAACAATAGTCTCTTCGGGACTAGCAACGAATTTGTGGAGAGATGAGGAGTAGGTGTCTACGAGAAACCGAATAACACATTTACTTTGAAAAATAGCTCAGTTGGGAAAGCACACTGATCCTCCACCAATGATGATGTTGACAATGACATACCATATATTTTAGCGAGTTCAAGTATGTCGAGTCTTTTTGTGTGAGGGAGGATGATGATCAAGATTTTTGAGATGTAAAGATGGTGATGGCGATGATGAGAGCTTTTTTATTACTTCCCCTTCTCTAAAACTTTTCTTTTTCATAGGAGCGTGAGATAGATGATGATGATGAGTAGGGGAGTTGAAAGATAATACAATGTTGGCACATATCATCACGTTCCCTTGCTTCAGCTTCACAAAAAATATGCCATTAAAGCTTTGCTGGACAATGTCAACAGCCCTCCGTCGACCAAGCAAGACACAACGAATAGATGACGGATTGAAGATAGCTCTGCTATATTTTATTTTTTTAAGAGAATGAGAGCAGTGAAAGACGCATCATAACAACACTTGGATTTTAATAGAGTTCGTGTTCAAGTTTGACAACATCGGGATTTCCATATGTAATGCGAAGAAACTCGTATAGAGAGACGAGTTCTATAGCTAACAACATTTTTTTTTTGTGAATTCTCAGTGAATTCCCGAGACCATCATGATATATTATACCATCAACCAAGTGTCCAAGGTTTAGGGAAGCACAGGGGAAATAAGCTTGTATAATAACAAAAGACCCGTGCTGAGATTGAAAATGCGTTGTTGTCTCATGAATCATAGCATATAGAATTCTATTGACAAGACGATATTGTCCCTCCTTGTCGATGAAAAGAAGTAATCCATTGTTGCCGATTTACACAAACATCAATGCAAGTGCAACATGACATCTTCATCATCGAAAAACTTGCTCCATCCCGTTCAACTCAACGCAACGGTGAGAGCTGGATTGCGGTGGGAATAAATATGAAATTTACTAGCACATGACAAGACTTATGTTTGTAGTTAAGTTGGAACCGAGGAATATAAAATCTCGTTGTGAGTAAATGATACGAAATAAACGTGTTCATAATTTATAAGCCTCAACTTTAGTACGCCTTTCATGTATCCATCACGCACACCAGTTCCGCCAGTGCTAATCCTTCCAGTACATATGCCTGGTTTAACTTTGTTTGCAATGCTATTACATTACGTTATACAACCTAGTATGAACTATCTTTATTACTTCGTTTAGGGTAGGTAATAAATCGGGTTTAGATTTCACCGTACGACAGACTTGTAACAACATTTCTCAGTAAATTTACTGTATTTGTTAACATAACAGGAAACCGAAAAAAAGAAGTCGGCGGGTGAGACAGACCTGATATTCCTTAACTATTTGAATTCAAACGTCCGAAAGTATATTTATGAATTTGTTCCACGTACGTAAAAGTACACCTTTAGAAGTACCACTCAATATTTCAGAGTCACACGCAATTTCCATGTTCCTAGAGCCCATTTAAATGGGATTGCCTGTACAAAAAGCTAAGGAGTTGGGATATTGAATTTCAGTCTTAAACCTGATGTTCCCTGTTGCGGGGCGTATGGAGAAGATTGAAGGGCTTTGAAAGGAAGAGCATGAAAGAACGGCGAAGGTGGAATAAAGACAGAAGTAATCAATGCAGCGTTAAAGACTTCAAAGACGTCCAGTTGGTGATACACTGTTTGTTGTGCGTGCACAGTGTACCCTCTTTCAAATCTGAGCTTGAATATGTACTACGTAGTTGTAATAAATACTTGAAGGTGATCAAGCTCGATATTGCATGTCTACTTCAACACAAACATGCTATCATATGAAATGAAATGATATGATGCACAAGACATGCATGCACACTTGTAAAAAAGCAATAAAATTCACTGCTAGAGGTAGCTGTTTTAGTCAGCATGAAGCAAATACCTTTGAGACTTCGCATGCAAGAAATAAAGGACTGAGAATAACGAATAAATCCAACTTGCATGTAGATTTCATACAAATAAAAAAATCCTCATAATTCCCAGCTACAAATTGATCCTCCAGGCAAACATGTCATATAGTCTCTCGATTCCAAACAGATTGCTTTTGTATGTCATTGCGGGTTTTATTATTTCCTTGGTTGATGACGATGCTTTATTTACAGGTTATTGCTTTCACCGTATTAATCCCATTCGCAAACATATGGATCACTTTATATTACACAAACAACTCAGACTGTATGTGCAAGATGGATGAGTTTTCTGACAACGGCAAACACCGCATGTATTTTATGCTTCAACTATATAAATGTCTCACACTTGTGTCATCTATATATATACTACATCACATCCTTCAGTTATACACAATTCCATTTTAATCCTTCCAATATGGAAAATTAAATTGTTTCTATAATGGAATCATATTCAGCCATTACTGCTTATTTCCTGCATGTACACACATGCATATGCATATGGTTTGGTTCTTTCACATAACGATAACGACATCAAAAACTACTTCAATGTGCAACGCTCTTTTCGTTGAACTTTGCAAAACGGCCAAGTTTGTGAATGGTGTGGTATTTACGAAATTTTCTTGGAACGGTTCCTTGGACCATTTCACGAAAAAAAATTGAAAGGAAGAATAAAAACGAGGCTTTGACATAGAATCATCGCCACCACTGGTGGCACTTTTAACTGAAGTCCATTAATTTTCTCTCCCTCACTGAGTTCACACTTTCATCATGTTTTAAAATTTGAGCCAGTTCATTCGTAATCTTGCGGTTGGCAGCTGGAATTACTCTCCACCACTCATAGCAAATGGTGTACTATGAAGGCTACTTATTTGTGCACACATCAAGGAAGCTTGCTTAGCTGGCAATTGACCCGGGTGAGATTTAGAGAATAGCGATATTTACGAGGAAAGCAGGCGGAAAAAATAGAGAAAGAGAAACCTGACAGGAAACTTATGGTGCTGCCCTATTAGCTCGTTCTTCTTATCACTATTTCCCCCCTCTGCGTCGTATTATAGCGAAAACACGGCATATATACTACTCCTCATGAATACGATCAAGAAGTAAAAGGACTCTCGAAAAACAGGATGGAGCATCCTGATGGCAGATATACTCAGGAATTAGTTGACTTGGTTGGTGATGGTGTCATGTCTATAAAAAACTCGTGCGGGCTTGTGCGATTCAAGCGGAGTGGAGTGCAAGCAAGAACAAGGTATGAAAATAAATGATCGGTGGGTCGCTAATGATATGGAAGGGAATTGAATGGTCTGTCTGGTGAGTCTCTTGGGAGCCCATAGAGAGGAGAGAAACCCGAGCTCGGAAAAAATTCTGGAATGGTTCTGTATGGAGCACACTACCAAAGTGCTTACTTTTCCCTGCTAGATTCAATGACGGTTCTGTATAATGCCTGAGGTGTACAAGCTTTTGTGCTTTCATGATCCAAGCCATATACTTTCCATTTCATTGGAAAAATAAACTGAAATACTGAATGAACAATGGAACAAACCGTGATTATTGGTTGGCTGCCTCTGCTCCATGAACCCATCTACAGAAATTTTTGAAACACTAGCAAATTCTTCCTCCTATGATTATACATTATTCGGGATTTTATGAGTGCGAGTGGACGTTCTATTTTCCTCCAGTACTTCGGAAGTTCCATTTAGGGTACAAATCATCCTATGTACATATACAATACTAAAGGTCTCCGAAAATTCCGCGAATTCATTTCATGAGCAAGTACTCCTATTCGCAGATCTGTTGATTTCATTACTTATTAATTTTAACTTGGCCCCAAAATTCTACTCGTAGTACTAGAACAGAACAGTATAAATTGATCTTTAGAATTCCAAGTAACAGACTTGTGTCGCCCTATACGATTTCCCTATGATGGCTATCAAGCAGTAAAGTCGAAAGGGATAGTGAAGCAGGAGTAAGAGAAAGTGGAACAAGTGGAAAGGAGTTGATCCACGCCACGTCCCAATCCACACAGAGGATCTATCTTGTATCCTATCATTGAGGAGTAATGAGCTGTGTGTATCTACCTTCGCATCACTCTCTAACATTTCAGTTCGTAGTTGTAGTAGTAGCCAAGTCAAAAGAAATGTATGTCCTCATGCTACACTGTTCTAAACTACACTGCATTAGTACATCAACATCAATATGAAAGAGAGGTGGTGGTATAGTCAAGTGAAAGGGTTCTCTCTTCTCTCCCTCTCCTTCACACGCTGACAATGATGAAGTGCGTAATGGGGTGATGCATGTAGTGGCTACTTTCACTGTTTCTCTCCTTTTTACCAGCATCTGCAACCACAGATACCACCAGCAAATGTTTATAGCTGATATGATATGATGCTAGTGGCATGGCACAAGCTGGCTGCACTCATTCTTGCTTTTTTTTATATCAAGGGGCATCGTCCATTGAACAGCTGACTGGATTTGGGCAATAAGGCATAAGCCTTTTCTACTACTCGTATACTCCCTCAGTCACGTCAATTATTCCCACAGGTCATTATCCCTATTGCTGGACGCTTCCTACAGAATTTTTAAAAAAGAAGGATATGGCTACAAACTTTTTCCTCTTGTAGAACGCATCCACATGATGTTTCCAGCTTTTTTCCACTTCACTTTCCCTTTTATGATAGGATGAAGCTGAAACCTGAATGTATGTTTACATGTCTACTTGATCTATATAAAAAGTATATAGTTTATCCTTGAATGAGATTCGGGAAAGCATATAAACCACAGTGTAGTGTGTACGTACAGAATGAAAGCAGTAAGTATCTCATGGTGGAACATAGTCATAGTCATTATCATGATCAAAATATCTGTGTTCCTACCTAGTCGCCCAATCCCAATCCCTCAATGTCTTTTGGTTCATCAATAACTCAACATGAGAAATTAGCCGTTTTCTTCGATGCTCAAATAACTAGCGATATACTGAGAAGAACAAGATAAAAACTAGCTCATATTTCAAATTATTTTCCATTCGTATTATCTTCCACTCATCCATTTCCCCTGCGACATTCTGGATAAATGGGGCAATTGTTAAGGGACATCGTCATGATAATATATTTTTTGGGGGATATTTGTCAGCTGCCAAATCATCATTATATCAACATTACCGCATTTTTTCGCCGATATCTACCTCCTTTCTACAAAGTTGTAAAAAATTGTTCAAACATTTTTTACGCATTCGCCATCCGTTCCTTGTCATATTGCTACTAAGTTTCCCTTGGCATTTTAAGTGTCAACGCTTGAACAATTTGCTCCGTTAGAGAATGGTAGTATGCAATTTGTATGATTGTGTTGATAGTGGACCAAACCAAATCAGAGCTCTGCTATATTGGGAGCAATAGACTTCAGAAGAAAGTAATGCATTCCAGTTCCATTGACATTATCATCATTACAATGTCACTGGCTGAATGAATGAATGAGCAAATTGCATTCATGCATGAAAATAAAAGACGATGTAATATTACACACCCTACTATATAGCTAATATGTATCTACAATATGCAGAGCAGAGCATTCTGTCAACATGCTAGTGCCCGTCCATTTGTGCTCCTTACTTCTTACTACGTAACCAAATAACTAGTATATATTTCTTGGATTCACTCTTGGGTCTCATTCTCATGTACATACATTAGGAAAGTTTATATGCATTCAGAAACGATTGTGATGAAATTGGAGTGATCATCATTCCAGTACTCAACACAACGACCAAAACTATCATTGTGACGATGACTTCGCGATATTGCCACTTTTTTGTGTGTGTAGCCATGCAATACGAAAAAATGCTCAAGTTCTCTGCCTAACTAAAGTAAGTCTTTTTTTGTAGCCAAACTTTTTCTTTCGAAAAAAAGTTTCCACTTTCTTTGCTCCTCTCTTCTTTTTTTGCAAAGCGGAAGAAAGTGTGGATGGCACAACTTTTTTTCCTTGTGCATAAGGATGATGATGATGCATCCGTAAGTCAGGTTGTTACTAAAGTATAAGCACTATGATATGAAACGGGTAACGGACTCCTATTACCCCCATCGGCCCCATCCCATCTCCCTCCCCATTTGACAGAGCGACAGTGTGGTGTTCATGTTTGTATGCGTGCCATTTGAAGCAACGAGAATAATAAGGACCAGCTGGCGTAATACAACGAACTTTAATAAAACAATGGACTCGCCTCCTCTCTCCACATATCTTTTCAGGAAATTATGGAACGCATCATGTAATTTAGGCACTGAACAAGAGTGGAAGTGGAGGCGTTTATTGAAACAATGCAGGGATATTATGCTGAACTAGAAAAATCCCTTTTATTTTACTGCTTCGAATATATGAAGTCGTCCTCGAGAATAGAAATCTAAAGAAGGTAGGATAGTACGTGCTTGTGTTGGTTGACTTGAAGCATGCAGGCAAACTGGTACTGCATTGTCGTCATAATCGTGGTCATCATTATCACGACGAGAAAATTGTAGTCTGGAATGAAACGGAGAAACTTTTACCATATCGGTCTATCTCATTCCTCATAAAATATGTGAGACGAGGTTGAAGCGACGGTTGATCGAAATTATTGCGATGCTGTTTTCATTGACTATCTGATTCTGATTACCTTTTTTTAGAAAACTTGTCCCCTTATTCATAATAATTGTTAATTTACAATTCACATGGTTTTATAAACCGTGGAAAGCATCTAACGCTTTAGTATATTTCATGAAATGAGTTCTTTTAACTTTAGTCTTTTTAGCTCTTTTTTACTACAGAATCGACTTTCAGATTTAAATTAAAGTTGAACAAGATGACTACTTTAGTAATGGTTTATGGAGGTTTATACTGCCTACGACACCTTCATACAGCTGCTGAACTCACATTCATTTTATGAAATTGAGAGCATTGGTCTTGCTGGGACACTCAACATGATCACTTTTTTTACTGCTGTCACCAAAATGAGTAGCTTTAAGTTGATTGTGTGAGAATAAAACAAGGGAGGGGGAAGGGGAATTACATAACATAACTAAACTACAAAAGGTCGTTAAGCACCACTCCTGTCATTTCAGATTACCCATTTCTTCGCTTTTTCACTGACTCAGCGTTCTGTCCCAACTTCTATCACTTACAACAACTGCAGTGCTTTAGACCAATGTCCTACCAAATAGGAGCGGTATGCAGCCAATAAAGAAAGTGCTGGTATTATGTAACGCTAACAGTTAAGAGTAGACACTGATATCTTGGACAGGGGATGGAGAAAATGTGTCCATCTTGACGATGTGACTAGCCATTTCAGCACTTTCCTCATTCTTTCCTCAACGACTTGAGAATGTACAATAGGGAAAGTATTCTGGTGGAGTGACAGCGTCTCAACGCATTCCTAACCTGCCAAAAACGCCGGCTAATGTCTTTTACGGAGTACCATAACATTTATGCGTAAGATAACCACAAAAACGATAGACAAGAGGGGGAAAATATGCTGACTAAGTCAAATCCGTCTATTAAACCGGTGCTGGTAAAGCATGTGTTTCACCTACTTGACGGGAGGATGATGGCCAGCGTCGTGAATGAATGACTGACTTAAATGGTAATAAAAACATGTCGCCATGATGTATTATTGGATACTGTTAAGAAGATCACGCTGAGTAGCCAAAAACACAGGAAGAGATTGATGAAGTATCAAACTCTCACATAGACAATAAAGTTATAGTAAGGCTTGGGCGGAACGGCGTCCACAGTGGTTTTTCGAAGAATTTTCTTACCTGTGATGTTTCGCTTCACAGTGGCTTTCACGTAGACAGTGAAGGCGAGAATGAAAAAGATGGCTGAGAGTGTCTCAGCTCTTCCCACAACTCCTGTCACCTGAAAATCCCAAGAAAACGGTTTCAATTAGCTTGATAACACAATACCCCATTTAATGGAATACCTCTTGAGAATGAAAAAGATGGCTGAGAGTGTCTCAGCTCTTCCCACAACTCCTGTCACCTGAAAATCCCAAGAAAACGGTTTCAATTAGCTTGATAACACAATACCCCATTTAATAGAATACCTCTGACTATAAAGTTATATGTATGTATGTAGCAGGAATGGTAACACTTTGTTATGCTCTTTTAGTCTAGTATCCGGGCAGAGATACAGTTACATCTGAGAGTGAGTGTTTATTGTCATACATGAGATGGGGCAGTGAGCCAAGTGTAATTAATCATTGTGGAAACGTGACCTATGAAGCTGCCTGCCAACCCATCGCAAAGCCCTACAACTACCACCTTTGGGAGTCGTGCAGCGTGTGACAGGTGGTACTTTTACGGTACCCAAATATCCACATACATGCAACCTTTGCTAGTCTTTCATTCTATAATTGATTTTCTTAGGGTAAGGCACGTAAATTGTGACCTTTTATTTTACAGATATGAATTCTGGTTGGAGAGGGAGTTTTATCAGACGCTATTATCTTACAATTTTCATTGCAAATCAGAATGAATAGGAGAGGCTGTGGAGAGGATGGTAATGTATCTATATTTTTTGGCAAGAAATCAGCTGTGAGTTCATTTAACGGATTATATGGCTGTGGGTGATCCCTTGGAATTCACTTTTTGCGGTTTTATTCCACAATTCGCGTCAGAGATACGAAATGGTTTGGATGAGAGTAACTTTTATCGTTTGGATCTCTTTCTCCAAACCGAAACAAGTGGCAAATAGGACAGATAGCAAAGAGGAGGAAGGAAAAGAGGAAATTAGTGGAAATGATGTGGTTGAAATAGAGCACACTAATGAAACGGCATCATCATCATCAAAACAGAAGACACAATGAAGATGAACAGAACAATATTATGCGGGAGATAATTTCCAGTTGCGTTTTACGACTGGAGGCTTCTCCTGCAAAGAGTACACAACACCAACAAACGAAATGCTCATTGAGCTAACCCCTTTAATTATCATCGCGGAAGAGGCTATATATGCAAGTATTAAACGGGGAATATTAAATGGAAGTAATATCATGAGAGAGCCTCAAAAATGTTTTGTGCCAACTTATTTGGCAGCATGAGCAAAACTGGCAATTAACTGGGTGACCACACACAGCATCATCAGAGCAAAATGCCAATTAAATGGCTCACTTGAATGCCTGATTGAGAATCTGATACATCCGGAGGAGAAAGTGGGTGAACTTCATCCAAATATATTGCATTTTCACTCGTGTTCAGCAGATGAAAATCACCTTTGATTTTCCAATAGAGGAATATTCGTGTCACTTATGAAGATTTACATTTGAAAACCTGCCATTTTCGGCAACATAACCAAAATCATTTGGCTAGAGTCATATAAGTAGATTCTGTATGCTTTCACCTAGTTTGATATGCATATCGTCAATCTACCAAGCCAGCATGTAACAAAGGCTGACAAGAAATGGATGAAAGGAGTTTGAAGTTTCATTGTGCGAGAAAACTTCCTTAAACATTGAAATTACTATGCAGTGTCACAAATATTACATCTGCTGTCGATCTATACTTCATATCCTGTATACTTCTGTATCTATACTTCATATAAGGGTGACAAGGGGAAGGAAACGAGCGTGGAAGAAAAATTGGCTTATGAACATTATATAACCGTCGGCGTTGTATGATACAAACCTTATATTGCTTACATATAGAGCACAGTCGCGTATTATCAAGAGTAAAAGCATTGCCCCAGCTCTCCCCATTGGTTGTGAGTACTACTTTCTGACAACGATTTTCTCCTCTTTTAGAGGTTTAGCATCGTCTCTATTCATTTGAAAACACTCGCTAATTTAAGCTAATTAATTGTCCTTATATTGTAATCCCGTTCATGGCGTCTACTTGCCCGCTTTGTTTCAATTGCTTCATGTTGATCCGAGCCTATCCTTTCTTTCCTTTCCATTCAATTTCTTCAAGTCGAAATACGTAATAGCTAGGTTTTACTCTAGTATTATTTATGGTTGTATGTATTCATACATTATGCATTTGAGCATTACGCAATGCACCCCACAAATTTTCAATGATGGTAGAAGTACGTGAACTGCATCCCTCAAAACATGACAAATGCAGCGGAATAGTATAAAATATGCATTAAAAGTCATATACATTTTTACAGAGTACGCCGCTGTCATACACAGTCGATGTAATAGCGTCATGAGTTGCTACTTGCGACATTCTACTGCTGCTATTTCCCCCTTTCTGCTTCCCCAAACGGCCTTGCTTCACGTAATCCCAACAGAACGATCTGGTTGTGTAACGTAAATGAACGACAGTACGGCAATTGGTGACATTACGCCAGCTAATAAAGCGTGACCACATAGCTGCATTCCTAACTTCCTTTATCCAAAGTTGCGGTACAAACATCAAATGATAAGCACTGAGGTTGGCTCGTAAGGGAATAGGAGCAGAAAGTAACTGCATGCGTTTATATGGGATCATGAAGCAAAAATATGTGCGAGTGGCCACATGGGTGACAGCAGATGCACTGTCACCATTTCCCCGGACCGTGAAACGCAGTCACCAGAGAAAATGCTGGCAAGAGAAACAAAAAAACGAAGTTTCATATAAAACTTTCTCTCTCGCGCTCTCTCTTCGTCTCACCGCGTGAATGTCGTAGATTTTTGGTCCTGTTCCCTTTTCTGTGCTGGTGTGTGTGTGCTCCTCAAATGATTTATTGCTGACTGCTCAACATACGGGAGTAAGGGAAAAGCCCAGACATTCAAGACAAAGAGCAGGCAGGGAGGAGCGAGGTAGAATAAATTGGAAGCACACAAGAAAACGGGTGTACTAGTGGTGTAGCAGTGATGGTGCAACTAAACAAAATCTAGATATGCGTGGTGCAATACCGAATTTCAGTTAGTGCCTAACAGTTTAGCTATGTTGCTTGCTGCCATGAACCCCACAGGACGCTTAATGAATGTGGTATCCTTTTTTTCTCAAGAAACGTTCTGACAAAACTCAACCGTTAAAATCTTGGACACTTTTCCACAATTCCTCTTTGCTACTTTAAAGTGCATATTGTGCATTTATTTGTTTGACAAAAAGTAGCAGTCAAAGGGAAACATGCCAGAGAAAATTTATTTGCATGGCAAAATTACGTATGTACTTTTGATGTGAATGGTATATATGTGCTGTGCTGTAAATTCATCAAATGCTTGTACGTATGCATGTGTGCATATGTATATTTTATTGCTTTCTCTCACTTTATTGGACTTCATATTTGCTACCACAGCACCCATACAGTACAGTGCAATGGGGGAAGGAAGGTAACCACGCGCTAGTCATTTTCTCTGGCTGTTTCCGTATCCACTGTCCTGATCAAACCATCCAGGCGTCCAAGGAGGAAAAAGAGAAGGAGATTCAGCCAACCAACAAATAAATGAGAATAAGGAGAAAAGAAAAGAAGGCCAGCGAAGCGAAGGAATCGGGAAAGAAAAGGAAGGAGAAAGAGAAGCCAAGTAATAAATCTATCTCATGTTGGTGTGGTGGTAGGCTAGGAAAAGCAATGGCAGCGGTGCGGTAGTGGTTGTTGCCTTTTCTATCCCCCCATTCAGCTTCATATACATGTAGCTCACATAGCACAGCACAGTCTTCAATGCATACGTTCCCTTTTCATGGTAAATCCTTTGTTTTGATCATTTCTCACTGCATAAAACCCAGAAAGCTTGGAGTTTTTACCTATCCACCTAAAAATGTATTTAATGTGCTGGTAAAACCTTTAAGAAGCCAACGTTGGTGGTCTTGCTCTTGGTCTAAAAATATCGTCCAAAGAAGTTCAGTTCGACGATCTACAATAAGGAAAAGTCAGGCATTGAGCAGAGAGAAGACGGAGAGAGATACACGCAGCAGAGAACTGTTCGGGTAGAAAAGACGAGAAAAAGTTGGAAAGGCAACAAGACAAGACACACACAGGAGGAGAGTGAGAGAGAGGGCGAGAGGAGGTAGACAAGGAAAGCAAACTCGGAAAATATAGAACATGGATCACGTACCAATGGATAAGTAGAACAAGACAAGAGAGAGTTAAGCACGGAAACCAACAAGCCTCCCTTTTCTCTGCTTCTCACTCAAGATTGATGAGTTGACTCAATAATGATCACAAGGAAACAGATTAGCTCATTCATTACAAAACTCGGCGTCTGTCCCTACGTACAGGACATTATTGGCAACGGCAGGCATTCCATGTTTGCCTCTTCAGTTGCTTCGTTTTTCATCCATTTCGTATCCTATCGAGTTGGATGATGTGCAACTAAAAGATGGCAAAGCAAAGTGACAGGAAACAAGAGGAAGAACAAGGGAAGAAGCAGAGAGTGAGAGAGAATTTAGGAAAAACAAGGGGAAACCTTGTTGAGATGAGGAGGATAAGGGATACATCGGTTTGCACTTGGCACATACCATAAGTGTGCTACTCTGTTTTTTCCATGGTTGTCCAACAAATGAGTGCCTTCCTATTTACTGTTGGCAATTGCCAACAGACGCCAGTTTGTATCAGCACTCTCCGATACGTTGTACCTTTTCCTTCTCTGACAGAATTCAATTACCAACTATTTGCTACATTCATAACACTTCCTCATTAAAACTGTTCACGCGAAATTATTCCACAGCATCAAAGACCAAGATCAAAGCAACAATGCCTAACTTTATATGCTGCATATTGCAAAACCATCGATTTTGTTCCTACCATAAAGTATTGATTGTCATAAAATCTCATCATTCGAGCATCTTGTTGGAATAAGCCGAGAGAACACTTTCTGTAACCTTATTTCTCGTTGCATTTCCAACACACTTGCATAGATCCAGACTCAAATTGGTAACTGACCAACCATGAGACATCATTTGGGAATCAGGGTGAATCTTCCCGTATATGTTTTTAATTAAACAAGTCTCTCCCATTCTGACCACACCTTATCCGATATCTCAGCAGTTTCCATATCATTGCTGTTTAGTTACTTCCGTGCAACGTCTTCAATCAAGATTGATGACCAGGGACGTGCTCCTGGTCATTGCTAAATGTCCGTTCTTGTGTCGAACATTTCTCTCCCTCAATCCGATTAGAAAGGTTTGCCTTCGCTTCAGCAATTTCATCTCTCCGCATGACGCAACCGTATATGCTCTAGCACAAGAAAAACACGCAATATTCTGTCTGATGTGTTTTTTAAGAATTTACAATATCCGGCTGTGTCGAAGGGCATCGGGGAACATATTTCACTGTGTGACGACCAAGAGGAAGTTCAAAGATCGTTGGATTTATTATGTACTTTTAGGTACAAGCTTAGAAAGTACTTTTTGTCTGTCTATCTATTGGATGTGGAAACTTTGAAATTTGAAATACTTACTTAGAGTAAATTCGGCAATTGACAAAGGCTAAAGATACTATATAGTATTAAACGGACGTTGTGTAACGTGAGTCAGCATATATTTTAATTTTTATGACATCGAAAAATCACTCCTTTTAATCGTCATCAAAGTAAGGAAGGAACTTACAGGCACAGGAATAGAATTCTATTTTTCTACAGACACATATTTACATCTTGACTGCTGAGTTTATGCATGCTACAAAAATACATATTACATTCCGTTGCGTACTGAGATGAGCAAGAAATATAATCCATATTTATCACTGTAGCCATTCCACTCTCTTCCTCCAACTGACGCTACATATGTTAGAGCACGTCCATTTTCTCATCAAAATTAAGCACGCCAAGTGGATAGATACAAAAACGCGAGACCGGGAGGAAGCAAAGATTAAACCATTCCATATCATGCACTTGGCATGTATCTTTTAGATGTTAGAGATTACCGAAGGTATTTACGGAAAAGAATTTTGTTCGCTGGAAGAAGCGTCAGAGTCAGGGAAAGGCAAAAGAAGCTTCTTTCTACAAGAAATGTGAAAAGTCTCCAAAGATTTTGCGCTTTCGACTGGGGATGATTGGTGAGTGAAAAGGACAAAGTGGGGAACTATATAGATGGACTTGGGGATAGATACAAATCGAGACAAAGACAGATGTAGAAAAAGAGTAACCAAAATCGTACGAGCCCAATACAGATTGATGATTGCAAATCCCATCAGACCTCTTGTGACACTGGACAAGAGGAAGAAACGGGAAAAGAGAGAATACTACAGCTCGTTGGTTATGGCCATCATCTTTACCATCGATGTGATCGACTTTTTTCTATTCGTAATCTTAAATTGTTCATTTTCACACTTTTCTAGTCCAATGAATGTGTGTAAGATGAATTGTGATACGATATGAATATATACTGAGAGTATATAGATGACTATACCAATCTAAGGATTTCCAGAATTCTACGGCGGACAACTAGAGAAGAAAAGGAAAAAGTGTCCAGCAAGAGAGAAATTGTGTAGGGATGCATGTGGTTTCGGGTGGTTATGGCATTGCATCTGTGATCACCATCATTGATGAAAGAGCTGCCTGACTCGATTTTTTAATGGGATCTATCGGCTCTCTTCATCAACTTCTTACCCACACGCTCACGTATTTTTTACTCACTTTGTGAGTCCCTTACGGAAAATCATAAAAACGTGCAGAGTATATTTTTTCTTTGAAGAGGAAGCTGGGAATATAAGATGATCTGCTTGAGTTGTCTGATTGATTGGGTGAGAGTTGGACCCAGAAAAAAAAACTCGACACGAGAGTGGGACCAACATAGACACAAAGAAATCTTTGGCGATGAAATCGGAGTAGACTGCAGAGTAGTCCCCATAGCACCTCCCTTTCCCAACGCCCAAGTTTTGTGGCAATAGTGCACTAAGTGGCCAGCTAAAACTCGACACGCATTGAATACATCATCAGGAAAGCAACATTGATGGCGTGTCAATACGTTCGTACACACAAAACTCCCGATTATGTTACCATTGAACCATTCGCTCTAGAGCGTCATCTAAACTTGTCTGGCTCCTAACATTCAAACCACTACACTATACAATATTCCTATATGTAGTTTTGTAAGAGTATCGTCGTAGAATATTCATTTGTCAACTTAGTCAGTTTCTTCTTTAAAATTCCATGTTTGTATAAAAAATCTTCCGCATCAGATATAATTTTTTGAAAATTTTCAGACGTAAACGATCAAAACATCTTAGCATTTCTTTGACTCTGAAGTCCTCGACTGATCTGAGTTGTGTATTACAGTCAAAGATGTTCAACTACATTGTTCTATACTATGATTACAATGCATAAAATAAATGAAGTAAAATGAAATATTTTGTAACATGATCTGATAGCAGTGATATGCACGTGAACAGAAAAATTCTCCATGATGTTGGATAAATCTCTTAATGTTCGAAGCTTCATGATTCTATATAAGTAAGAAGACAACTATGCGTGTGTCACTTGCAGTTCTAAAACCTCATAAGTCGACAATAAAGTTTAAAAAATATTATGATGGCGACTCGATGACCACTGCCATCAAAATATATTGATAACTCAAGGTTTCTCATCGTTTTCCTTCTCAATCGCGAATAATGGATAGATTACTCTATTCGTAATCAAAAGTTGACAATTTGCCAGAGGAAAGGATCAAGAAAAAAAGGATAGACTTTGGCTTGACAAATTGACAAGCACAAAAGTTTCATTTTCCCTTCGAGTCACCATTCGATTCTTTCTTGATGGATCAACTTCGCCCACTACCTAGAGAACCTTCATCTTGACACGCTGGTGTCTCACAATATTCCTACTTCCTCCACAGATAAATAATCAAACAGTTTTCATCCTACACACAACGCTATGACTGATACTGCCCGGAAGCCCTTTTCAGCACTTAGTCAAGTAGACGTGACATATATAGTATAGACCTATATAGTATCTTATTTGTGAAAAGTGATCCTTAATCATTACACAGCTTGAAACACGGGATCTATTATTTTAATGAAGCGAAAGCTATAATTTTCATTCCAGTGCATATAAATGTTATAGTATATTTGAGTTGTTTACTACAAGCGCAGCATGAAAATTGGGTTATAGTTCTTAAAATTTATGGTATATGGAAATGTACGGACAGAACAGCCTGTCTAAATATGCATGCTTTAATGAGCACTACATACTGTTTTGTTTTCATGACTGTTGTGTTTCAAAGTAAATAGTAGTGCGTGTATCAGGGAATCAACTCTTTATTTCGTATCGTATTTTCGTCAAACCTAGTTGCAAAATATATTTTATTTGCCAAGTAAACATTGTGCCCCTTTCCCAGTTTTAAATTTCAGTATACAAAGTATAGCAGAGATAGGCCAAAGTTGTATCGATTTGTCGCCCCCCCACTTAGCTAAAACGCAATAGTGCTCTAGATTTGCATTCAAAGTCATAATTTAGGTTCCATACGACATGGAATTTAACCATGCCTTCGACTTGCCCGAATCAAGCCTGATATTAAAATAAAATGGTCTAACCACCAACCGGAAATCAGAGTGAAGTCAATAAGCGAAAATCGCAAATGGTTTAGGCATTAACGAAAGTAGGGAACAACCTAATTGTTGACTCGCCCATAAAGATAATTTTAATGGTGATGGCTGNACTCGCCCATAAAGATAATTTTAATGGTGATGGCTGACGTGCGTAATCCTGTATAGATGTTCTCTATATGTGGGTGGGGTCAGTTAAGCCGTATCCAAACTTTCTATCCTATCTACATCTCAACCTCAACTTGCACCAAAATCACCATGATTGCATTAGGACTTCCTTACAGCCTTGTTTCACAAAGCTTCTTTAGTATCTCGAAACCGAGAAAATCCTACCAAGTAACAAGGCAAATGAAAGCAGGAAGCAAGGCAAAGGTTTTGCTACGTAAAGAAGGATAATGCAAGTGTAAGCACAACGAAATTCCATTTTTATTTGGGGTGGTGTAACTGGTGTAGCTGTTAGTTTTCAGCCCAAACATACATGAACATGGGAGTTGGTTGTGCAAAGCAGTGACTAAAGAGAAAATTGACTGTTATTATTCGTAATTAGAATGGATGTCTCAAGTAAATCTCTACGTTCGTGTTATCTCCTTCCTCCGAGTTCTCTCACTCTCTTTCTTTGTATTCCTGTTTCACCTCATTTGCACCAGTGAGAAACATACTTTCGGATTCTTTCCAGTGAAAGTAACAGTATAAGTGACAAGCCATTTCTTTTATTCTTTCTTTAGCTTTTTTCTGAAATCAAGCCACTACATAAGACCACCAACTATCATTCGTTTGGAATGCTGAATACAGTGTTGTTTCCTTTAGAACCTTAAATGGAAGCAAAGATAACAGGAAAGCAAGCAGAATAGCACGGAAGTAAGTGAGTTTGAGTTCTCATGATATTGCATAACATGACACATAAAGAACAACACTACTGAACACGGCAAGTATGAATACAAGGATTTGAGACTATAAAATGAAATAAATTAGAGATTCGATTTTTTTGTAACCCGAATTTTGCTCTGACTTCCCTATTTTCGAAAAGACGGTTATATTATAAGTTACAAGGTACACAAGCATACAGTCAGGATATGAGCATCTCCTTGCATGTTGCATACATCACACAAAAGTAGGTAGTCAAAGTCACTTGCACAAGTACGTTACCAACATTTATATGAGCAGAGGGGTACAATGGTACAAAAACTGTATTTGAAAGTTCTCGCAAAAATTAAGTGACGCAACCGCTTTATGTGCATACAGACAGGATATGAGCATCTCCTTGCATGTTGCATACATCACACAAAAGTAGGTAGTCAAAGTCACTTGCACAAGTACGTTACCAACATTTATATGAGCAGAGGGGTACAATGGTACAAAAATTGTATTTGAAAGTTCTCGCAAAAATTAAGTGACGCAACCGCTTTATGGCGTCGCTTTCATGGATGTCTGTCAGTCTGTAAACTTTTGCTACAATGTATTAGCTTATGAATGCGTCTGAAAATATGAAGTACGTAATATTAGTGCGTTTTATATATTTCTAGAATCGAATTTTGCGAATTCTATCACAAAGGTCAAATACTAATATTCAAGTTTGCAAGGATTATTTTTAAGTAATTACTTTTAAAGTTTGTTACTTCAAATATTACATGACAAGACTAATTTAAGCCGTTTCCGAGCTAAAGGGGATTGCTAAGCTCGAACCATGAATGGGTTTCTTGCAGACAACTACTAAAAAATACTAAAATTCTTTAGATTGACTTGTTTACTCCTGGTTTAGCTTACCCTATTTATAAGGTACCTTCATCGAAACAAACCAAGTTTAAGAAAAGCTGAGTAGCAATAAGATATGATAAAATCCATATGGAGAACAATGCTACATGAAAGAGAGAGAAAGTGAGGAGGGAATAATACTACCAACTATACTATATGCTCAGTCGTTATGTGACGTCGTTTTGTTGTTATTCCGATCCCGAATGCCGATGGTAATTTTCCCTGTCTCCTCTTCAGGGAACATGAAAACGGGATATTTGTGCACATTTGGTTTTCCTAAGTAGCTTTCTTTTAGCACATCCACTTCCAACACAGATCAGTAGAAAGGGGAAATCTAGGAAACCGGAGAATAGGAATGTAGGAAGACAGGTAGAGAAAAGACGTAAATAACAAACATTACATATTGTACCAATAGGATCTACCTTTTGTATGTACGTGCAACGGATGTAAAAGAAAAGGTAAGGCTAATACTCGACAAAAAGTAAGTCGTCTTGTTTTACTACCAACTAGGGCTTCTCTCAGTTAGTTACGGAGCCACACAAAAGGAGATCGATTGACAGGTTGTATATCCAAAAATTTTATGATCCTACAAGCAATGCGCTACACCCATGGCAATACACATTGCTTTTCTACGTCTTCTCCTTTTCACCGGCTATAAATAACACAAAAAAACGATTGGAAGGATTCAGAAAAAATGAAAGCACGTTCGTGAATTGTTCACACAGCAAACATACAAACACACTATTGTCATGTGGTAAAACATCAAAAAAGGAAATGGATATTTCGTTCTTTGAAGATTCTTTATCCTCAATAAAAATGTGCTTTTCATATTTCCAAAGTCGTTCCGAAGGTTGATATGATATGGAAATGAAAACTAATCATATGTGTACAACCGCTGCCATTCAGCAAATTCCAGCCATTTAGATCCCGAAAACAGACGTCTCAGCAAAAACCAACATGAATCTGATTAAATTATCAAAATACGGGTACAAATACCAACGAAAATATATATTTAGCCGAGTCACAGCAACATTCCATCAGATCGTCATTTCCCCTCTTAAATTCCTACAAGCAGGAGCGTGGTAGTGTCGGTGCCAATGTGTGAATGTCAATTTTCACAAAATGTGCCAACAACAAAGGGAACAGTTTGTTATGTAACAGCATCAGAAAAAGGCAGACAGAACCGGCTGATTGTATTTTGTAGGATTTGCGCTGCTAATGAAATGCTGTCAGTCTCGCTGCCTGTCACTGTGGAGTCAACAAGACACCTTTTTCATTTTCTTTCTCCAGTTCCCCCTCCTTCTCTTTTCATGCATCAAAGCCAGAAGGCTTTCACCTTGATCCATTCCAATTCTCCCTTGTTGCTGTTGCCAGTGTTGCCACACAAGATCTTCCCTTTATATGCTTACAAATATGTGGAACCCACTACCATCACCACAACCTTCTGCTTTGCTTCTCTCTCCAATATATATAAGCTGTACCTTCCGTTGGGAAGCTATTACGATAATATGATGTTGGCATATCACAAGGCGTCTGCCAATCATAATTTCATCAACCGCTTCCTTCATCTTTCTGAACGCTTCCTTTATTTTCGCCATTTCAATATGCTGGAATCAGTGCTGATGCTGGCAGTTCTTTTACCTTTTTCAGTTTACGTGTAGCGCTTTCGTGTGTCTGTTTTTTATTGAATTTTTGTATAAATTGCCACGACAAGTCGACAAGGATATGATAATGATGACGATGTATAGGCTCCTAAATATAATATAATCAAAATAAACGACAGCATCGTATCCAATCAAGTGTTGTACGCACATGAGTTGGATCAAGCAAACAAACGTCTTCACTTTTGGAATGTGATAATGTTTTGATTAGATGCGCGCACGTAATCCCTTTTTGCAATATTTTCACGGTACTATTTAAGCCTGATTTAATAACAGCTCTCATTCAATAATGTTCTACCACTGCAATTTCATCGAATTTTAGAAAACAACAGGAAAAGCAAACTTGCAAAAGAAAAACACATCGGTCAATATTTTTTGTGGGAATATACTTCATTACAAGTTTTCTGTACATAGTGAGATCTGCGACAACTACATTTGGCTAATAACATGAACATTATACATGTATTTGAAATACACAGAGACAATGCATGAAATACATATAAACGGAAAGTGCCAGGACAAACAATATTGTAAATGTTTAACCCAACATTTGCAAGACAGATATTTCTGCCTTTAAACCTACAACTTTCACACGGACAGACAGAACCAACAAAATCATTGATTTTTCAAAAAATTGCAAGTTGCTAAAAGTAATGACTTGTGACTTATGACGCTACGGTACCGGGGAGACATCCCTTACGATCAATATGACAGAAAGTATTCTGTAATAAGAATAAGCATAAACAAACTCATGCCACATTGAGCTGACTAGTCCGAAATTGAATGGTAGACAGACAAAATCGTATACCATCTACGCATGATAGTGCAAAAATTAACTATGGCATGCCTTGATGATTCCCAAATATGTATCTGTGCTATCACCATCGTCCTTTCGCAATTTTCATAGATCGTACTGAAAACGCAATCCATGCTACGATGAGTATTAATATGGGTCAGCCTCCCAAACTGGAAGTAAAGAAACAAAAAGTTGGCCACTGAAATGGACAGCACATGGGCCAAGAGAGACAAAAACGACATTGTCTCAACTTTCAAAATGACTGTCTTCGCTGAAACAATATATAAAGCGAAGAGGCTTTCTATATACTTACTCTCATGATGATGACTGGATACTAGCTCTGAGTGTGAAAAATGGGAGCGGGTGTCCCGAAAATTTAAGCGTAGAGCTGAGAAACCACACCAGCAACCGACGTACGAACACGAGAGGATTCTCAGCATTATGCATGATTGCATATATCACATCCTTATCTCCCTACAGTATTTAATAATGTCTTTGGTGTGGAGAAAGTAGCGACGTGAAATGAGAAAACAAGCTGGGTAAAAAATATATATTTCACAGAGGGCTACACTTTTAAGCTTCTTTAAAGAAAAAATATAATAGGTAAGCCAGGAGGATAAGCAAAAAGTGGAATAAAAAGAAGGCAAGTAAAAGTGTTCCTTTTTTATCTCCACCTTTACATTCATCCGACGTGAAAGTGTTGTGACAGTGAAAAAATGTAGGTGCATAAAAATATAAATGTGTGTTTTTATCCCTTCTTTTTTCACACGCGGATGGATAAAGACGGGAATACGGAGACTGATGATGAGAGAGGGAGACCGAACAGAATTGAACCTAGTGGCGGTGTGCTGTGGTTGACGATGACGATGGTAGTTTGTCTTTTCGTATGCTATGAGCATCTAAGACTACTCGCGTAATAGTGAGCTTATGCACAGTATTATGTTTGTGTTTGCCTTAGGTAAGGAAAAAGAAACAAGAAGATGATGATGACACTGTATGCAAAAGAGAACGTATACAATATGAGAGAAAACTGGAGGAAATCGTGGTTGAAGTTACTCCAATGGAAACAACATGGACTCAAGTATTTCTATGTTTATTTCACTCTGTACTCTGTATTACTTACTCACAACGCAATACATATACTGTGCGTGTGATCAAATAGAAATACAAGAGAAACTCGAATCACACTTTTCCCTTATACTTACATCGGAGAGTATGCACAATAGCAATTTTCGCCTATCTTCACTCTAAATTATGTATCTCCATCACCATATCATATCATAAAGGTTGAATTTAACCAATCATGCATTTTGAATAAAAAAGGGAAGCTTTGCGCACGGTGATGAGCTTTCTACTCCGCGGCGTGATAAATCGAGCTGGTAAATATGAATATAATATCGTGATGATAAAATAAATTTCAATATCTTCTTACCGTGTGGCGCGTTTGCAAAAACCAGAACACTTTATATGATAATGAAATGAAATGCACCCCGCCAGCCACTACTACTATATTACTTACTCATCTTGCTAACACTGACATTTATTATCTGAAGAACTAACGCAGTTATATAGTCAAGTCAAGCGGTGTTTTAGCTTCTGCAGTTGCAGTCTCGCCATATTATAATCCTAAAACGTATTCGACATGGCAAATTGAAATGAATATCGAAAATCCGAAAGGTTACAAAACAAGATTGCGTCGTGGCCGAATTGTAAGCAATACTGATATAAGGGGTAAACTGATGCAAAAACTGTTACCACTATAATCTTGTGAATGCAAGATACTGAAAGAGCTACTTTTGACATTTTGTAACTAGTCGCTTAGAAAATGAGGCTCGATTAAAAAGAAATCCTACTGCCTACAGTTCTCGATTCCGATCGGTATTAGTATTGAGAAATTACAGTGAAAGGATCACATAGACACAACATTACTTAGAAAACCGGAGAGAGCGCAATTTATCGTGTAGTCAATATGGCTTACTTCGAAGCGAATGTTTAGACTATAATATGAAATGAAGATTGAAAACTAGGAGACTGTTGGGCCAACAAAAACAACAGTAATGGAAGTATAAGTATTACACCAAGGTGGATTTCAGCCCAATATACATATTCTTTATAACAATTCACGACTGCGACACACGCTTCACATCACGATATAAAATCGACATTTTTTAAGATTGATAAAATATTGCAGTTCTTATTGATTTATTTCAAGCAAGACAGGCGAAACTCCAGGGAGAAACAAGCAGCAACCATCATTTGTGTGGGAGAACATACAAAGTTACCTTAGTTCTTTGATGCTGTCGCCGTCACCATTTACACATACAAGCAAGTAAGTAACCATCCCCAGAAAAGCAATGATGTACTGCGAATCTCCATAATGGCAACACTTTATTTTGTTATTCCTAAAGCTCTACTACATTCCCACACAGCACATGCAACCATTGTGGTAGCAGCATCCAAAAAATATGAATAATATAATTCTTGAAAATATCATGGTGCTAATGTTTCGTTCTTCGTTCCCCCGTCGTCTCAGCACTCAACATTTTTTTCTATCTCAGGCCGTCTGCCAGTGCCAATAGATATGCAAGCACTCTCCTTTACCCAATTTTTCTGTGGTTCTAACAAAGAATGAAAAGCGAGAGGGGAGATGAAGACGATGAGAAGAACATGTGACGCATTTCTCTTTTCTTCGGCTTACCTTCTTAATGGCCTGCTACTATTTTCACTAGGAAACTTGATGCCTTTAAAATTACATAGTGCATTACTACAGCTCCCACGTAACACAATAACGTTTTTGTGCTCAAAGGTGGATAGGCTTTCACATTACCCACCAGCTCACGACTTCCCTTCAATACTTTCCCCTGCTCTCTCAGGCATGTAGCAAGTCATCACATCAACAGTTTTACCGAGTGCATTCTTGTGTTTCAAGGGAAAAGGTAATATGATATGATGATGACACCATTCATTTCATTTCATCCTTTAACTTCCGCCAATGATGTTCCATAAAAGTTTTCTCGAGTTATATCAAATATTATGTGTACTCATATTATGGGAGACATAACATATTCTGAAATTCCAAGGAACTATACAGCTTATCGTGTTCCTCAAAATGACTAAGGTGTAGCATAGGTCAAGCACATAAATACTTAATCAATGTCCACGTCGTTTCTATACACTAACATCCTTTTCTTTGTCATTCAAACTTACAACTCCGTGAAAAAGAGGAAATGACAAAGGAAACTGTTGAATAAACTCATTCATCCCTTTACTACCAACACCAACACTATGGGACATTGAAGGCCCATATATAGCATAAGCTGTAAAAAGAGGGCAGGAAATAGATACCACCTGACTTTCTCCTCTGAATGGTTAAGTCGCAGGTAAAGTCATCAAGAAAGCCAGTCTTGTGAATAGCTGTGTATACTAGGTTCATAAAAAGTTGTATGGAAGCATGTGATTATTTGAGTAAATACAGGGTTCGTAACAAGTTGCATGGGACTCTTGTATGTCCTTTCCTCCGTCTATTTTTTGGTAGAGGTAAGATAGCTCAACTGATGACGAACTTGCGTGATTCTCTATTTTTTATTACTTTCCCAATTTCTACCTCATCGTGTATATTACCGTGTAAAAAAGTTATTTGACAAGAGGCATTTTTGCTTTTCGTGTTGGCGTGTTAGTGCATGGCATACACATGGAGCTAAAAGGTAAATTGAGTGGATTAAAGTGGATACACGATGCCTCCTTTTGATACTCCCTTGTGAGTGTAGCTTTCACATGACTAGTGCTTAATTGCATGACTGCATGTTGCTCGTAGGCAGTCAAGACAAATGAAAAATTACCGGGAACGCAACGTGAAACTCCGTCTTCGTCACGCTAACATCAATACTTCAATCCATTCTACCTAGTATAACGTCCACAGTTTATACTCATAATACAGTGGGTTTACTGTTCATGCACCGTTTGTTTTCCACTTTATCTCATCTCATTTTCCCTCACTAAAACTCAACTTCTTTACTACCGATAAAAAAATTGATTAAACTCGCGGATTTCTAACATGTAGCCTCGAGTCGAGTTTACTTATGAGTTTCGAAACAGAATCCATATATACACCAAAGGTACTCGTATGATTAATTACTTCCAACACACCCCCCGCCCCGCTGAAAAAATTACGAAATGGGCGGCAGGACGCGTTTCCCTAAAAGTCCCAAAACCAATATATTTTCGAGTCTCGTGTGTGTATACACTCACTGTCAGACTTGAATACTAAATGAGGGCAATACGAGTAACAAGTGAGCAAGGACGGCTAAACAACTACGCAAATAAGGCTCACATATCATAACACAACAAACAGTCTGTAATTAGTCTGCTCCATATATTCCCCAAATCATTTGTCTTCAGCGAGACACAAGTACCCGCTAAAACACAATTTATATAGGCATAAGATTTCCTCTGCAGCAATATGCTTATGCACGAGCACCTGCTTAAAATTACAACCCTAGCATAATTAGTCTTTATTTATGCTTGCAAATTAGAGCCCGTAGGGCATTACTAAAAATTATGTTATCCAAGTACACGAGCATAAGAAGTGTGAGGTGGGGTAAACTCTCTAGGTCGCAGCTGTAATTGTAATTCAATCGTTCATAATATGAGAAAGGGTGTAGTACAATGAGCACACTATACCAGCATGTGATTTTAGAGCTCGTTAGTAGTCTGAAATCGTTATGAGCCAGTACAAAAACCAGATACGAGCTCACATTATGGTATGCATGGTCGTATTTGTGAAAGTTACAGACTATTGTGTTGACTTTCTTGAAGCAACTTAATAATATTAAAGTACATATTTTGACCAAATAGCCATCCCATTTGAAACGCAGTTTTGTATTTAGCTTTATAATCATGAAACCGATGTTTTTCTTTTAATTCTGCAAGACGATATCTTGAGAGGTGAGCCAGAATTTATGTCCATGTATACTTTTGAGGCTCAGGAGGAGGACTAGGGTATTCGACAACCATATAAAACTTTTTCATTACGTGTTTCCAGTGGGAAATATCCATGTTGATTGTAAGTGAACGGGTAGCAGGTGCACCCTTGGACACCTTATGTGTCTCGTCGTCTTTTCTATTGAGAGTTGTTTTTTTCCTGAGCACAATGCACATGTGAGAATGCGAATAAACAGCAGCTTCTGGCTAAAAGCCATTTTAGAGCACCTTTTACCCAAGACCGGACACGAACCTCATTTCTCTTTTTGTGTCTAACATTTTCCCGTTTCTGCTGAATATCCCATGTTGTACAAAACAACAGAGAAAATAAGAAACACTCCATAGGACGGGGGAACAGGTGACAGGGTACATAAAAGCTTTTCCATAATCAACTTTACGACTCACACCATAAAGACCTTGTTTTATTATTTCATCTGTGATGATGGAGAGCTCATTTCTGCTACCGCACTAAAAATCTCCTTTCCCCCGTCTCCACCTACTTCACTTAGCTAGCAAAAAGTCAGCTCTAGAGCTTCCTACAGTCATCTTCCCTTTCCTCTAATAACAACAGACTGCTTCTATATTAACTATATTACCCATACACAAAAAGGTTTGCTGCATAATATTTTGCGCCTTTTATGCTTCCATAATATTACAGTATAAAGTATAAACTAGGAAATCCTAACCAGTCAACCATCCCATTTACTCCAAAATATAAACTAATAGCAAGAAAAGAGCCAGTACCAGTTCTAAAACACTCAACTCACTCCCTTTGTTTTATTTACCTTGCTGCTGCGTTAGTTCCTTCACTTCGTTTGAAACTTTAAGAGAAAAATGCACACGCTTTTACTGCTTGTATAGTACCTACTTCAGCAACCTTTACACATGCCGTCCTCATAACACCAACTTATTCTTTTCCGTTCTACTCATAAAAACGGTGGCTTTCTCTTCGACGATACGCACGCATCAACTTGCCTCATCATCATCCAAAATTGTAAAAGCATAAATTGCATTAAATGTCATTCTAGTTTTAAGGATAACAACTTTCGAGAAAGACGGAGTGGAAGACTATAAAGACATATGTTTGAGATTGCTGAGATGCATTTTACTAATGGATACGATATAGGTGCACTAAAAAGCTTTCCGTTCATCAATCAAAGGAAAAATAAATTGTAATGCAATTCATAGTCAGCCGGTGTGTACACAAATGTCACTCTTCTTCCTAAGAAAAACACGTACATCAAACTGATGAACTTGCACCTTCATTTCGAAAATGCTTCCCTTAGCATAATTTCTCGATTCAACCCGCCCTCCATGTTTTCGCCATTGAATACAAACGGGATAATAATAAGTTTATCGAGCGAAAAGCTAAATGATACTTTCACCTAAAAAGTTGTAGGAAAAGGAAATATTTATCCAACTCGTGTTTTGAGATACATATTATTGCATTAAAGAGAATTACAACATTAGAAGTTCCATGTTGCTCTGAATCGTCTCATTTCATGTGTGCTGCGATTAGCATATATTATCATTCTATATTCATTCTTTAACAAAAGCAAGGATCATTTCCTCTAGTACTTCTTCTCTACAACAAGATACTCGGAGAAAATAAGTTTGACTCTTTCATATCAGTTTTTATATAAGTAGTCCTCCTAGATACTGTTCATGTTCTCATCAATCGTGCTTGTTGTCACTGATGATGTAGTCAGGATATGTTGTAGTTGTAGCCAATAATGTACTGAGGTTGATGAGAATGGGAGCACGTAAAATTACATAAACGAGGCAGAATGACTGAATAAAAAGGGAATGGAAGAAAAGATGGAAATTGAAATTCGCCATTTCAAACAAAATGGTTGACTGTCATTTTCTCCCATATTTCTACTAATGCTACAAATATTTGAGATGGAATGATTATACAACGCTCGTAATGAGTATTCTGAGAAAGGGTAGGGAAATCATCATTAACTCTCTTTTAAACATGGCATCAGTATGCAATAAAATGGTAAAATTAAGACAATAATGGTTCATTCTTAATCAAGGAATTCAGTGGGAAAAATGTAAATAGAATGTGGAATGAGTTTTGATCTGCTACTATAATAGTAGGCTCATCTCATCTCGTCAGCTAAGAGAACGACATACCACAAGAAGTGAAAAGCAAAATGGCAAAATGTTTTATAACCATTCTGTATAAACATAAGTAGGGAGGCAGTCAGCCATTCAAAACGGCAGCGTGACGCAATTTGTATGTTTGGAGGAGGAAAACCACTTTCTTGTGTAGCATTCCAATCCCATTCCTTCGCAGACGGTACGTAATTTTCCATACTTAATAGTGTACAAGGATGCTATTTCAATATGGAATAGTCTTGTGGAGTAAAAACGGAACGATTAGAGGAGCCAGATATACATTGCCAATGCCGCTACTACGACGCGTGCATTTGGTCGTGTTTAATACAATGTTGGAGTTTGAGTGAAGCTGAAACTACTTGCATGGGAAATAATTCCCTTGTTGCCTTGCTCATTGGCACGAAAACAATGCGATTTTCTAGTAGGCTCAAAAGATGCATCGCATTGTAGCCACGATCATGATCGTCATCAATGGAATGTTGTTTGTTATCAGCCTTTCCGTTGTTGTTGGCACATGTTCCCTATTGAAATTGGAATGTTTCGATGTGCATAATGCTAAATAGCTAAAATGAATCAGCGTTCAGAGAGAGAGAGAGAGTCAAAAGTTATGCTTTGGGGAAATTGTTCCATGACTCCCAAACAATTTTGGCCTCTTCCTTCCTCTACTTCTACTCACTACACATATGCAAACAAGCAGAGAATGAGCATCATGCATTCCTCAAGGCTAAGAAAAAGGGAGGAATCCATAATTCATAATCTCACTTTCACTGGCTTTTAAACCTTTCTTACACAAATACTAGTTTCTGCATTCCGCTAAATAACGGTTTGGTCGGAAAATTCATCTCTACATTTGAGCTACAAAAAATAAAAACCAAGGGAAATGATGAAAATTCTCGAACAGATGAAATATTTTCATAAATTCTCCATTTCTTTGCTTATCTGTCTTCATGCCTCCAATCCAAATCCACAGCCCATCTCGTTTTATGAAATCAGAGCATGGGTATATAAATTCATGCTTGACAAAACAACAATTATTACAAATCTGCTCCATTCCTAATTTCCCACATCTCCACTGGATAGACATCTTCACACAAATATTCATATAGGCATTCTGCTCTGTTGATAATAAAATATTCCTTGGAGAAACGAACTTTTATGCGAGTAATTACCGACTGTAGAAATGTATTACCCATTCATTTACAGGGAATACACAGAGGAATAACCTAATGCTCCCAGATTATGACTTTCCAACTATGTTATGCACATCCGTCATAAAAAACGATACAAATCCGAACATTAGAAACTACCAAACCCACGTACAAAAAACACAGCCAACCTAAAACGTAACCATGAGAAGGATAAACTTTTTTATGTCTTACAAACAAAAAAGCAAGTATGACCAATTTCTCTGCCTTTTTATGTCCAACCAAATATCCACAATAATTGGTCACGCACTACTACGAACACTTCGCTAAGCAAAGGTGACATGAGTTCTTTCATGTGACTGCTTGTTCTCTTCACTATGTACATCTCAATCTCTTAATCTGGTTTATGTAATCATTAAACTCAACTCAACAACGTAACTTTACTACGTTGCACTTAGCCCCTGCCAACAGAAGGTAGAGTGAAATGTAGATACGTATACATTACTATTCTCATATGCACCACATTAAATACAGCTAAGCCCATAAAGCACCATAGAGTATAACTTATGCGACATGGTAGAACATGAAATGGATATTCATCAACAATGCAGTTAGAAAAACTTTTCCTGGCAAATTCCGTGAGCTAATCACAGCCTAATCACATGCAATCTTAACAAAATGGCTCGTTTCCTATTGGAAACTGCAAAGGTATTGTGCACTTACCGCTTCCGTGTGTATGGGGTGTACTGAAAACAACATTGCAGCGACAAAGCTCCCCAATTCTGTCAAAAACATGGTGGAAACCCTGCAAAAAATAAAAAAAGGTACATTTTATTGCGCACGAATTCAATAAAAACATAGCATAGCAGCACACATGATCACTTTACATAAAGATAAAATGGATATCACGTTCTAAGTAACAAGAACGAAACAAAAAATCTTCCTCAGTGAAAAAAATTGGATAATGATATGATGATCATGATTCTCATCACCATCATGTACCATTTTAATCGTTTCACACACAAGACTAATGGGAAGTCAACGGGGATGTAACATGAGATGGATGTAGTTATACTATTGGGGTTCCTTTTTTACTATCAAAAGTAATAGAAACAGCAAACAAGGGACGTGCAAATGATATGTGTATGCTACTATAATGGACTCGATGATGTAGGAATGGCGATGTTCACCCATTTGTCTTTGTAACTTTTAGCCTACCATCGTGGAATACTAAATACATAGTATATATACTGGAATTACAGACAAACAAACATTCCAAGAAATAAAGTAAAGGATATGAAAGAGGGGGAAAATATATGAGTTGAGAAGAAGAGAGAAAGTGGCATTATATATGTATATACGTGTTGGCAAACTCCAAAATGTACATTCTTATACTTTCGTGTCTGCCTATGGTATTGTCCGTGTTGCTGAAAGTAAATTGCTGTTATTTGTTTGTTACCCCATCACCCATTCTAAAAGGAAAACTTGAGTTTTCGATAAGACTTTTTAGCTACTAGATTACTTTTTCCTCCATTCCAAGCTTCGTATTGTGATGGGAGCTCGTTTATCAACCTATATACTGGTTTCCTCAATAATAAGGAAAAAGGAAACAAAATTAGGAAATGGACATCAAGACGAATGCAGTTTGGATTCCCGAAGGTTGAGCAAATTTCGCAGGAGAGGGAACTTGTACTTCCACCTTTTTTACCCTGTAAGTAGAAGACGTCTAGGAAAAATTGACTTCTTTTTTAGCAACCTACTTCATTCCAGCTTTTCATGCACCACCACATCAGAGGTAGTTTGCATAATGTCAGCATTTGTTACTTGTGTTTATGTGGAAATTGGGAGAGGAATCCCAAGGTATGCATACTAACACTCACCTTATTTCCTTTGTGCGAAGTTTATATATCCAAATAATAATAAACAGTGAATAATATTAGGCGTTGTGTACAGTATAACATTTTATTTAGTCTAAATTTGTACCTGAAATAGAGGACCGACACGACAGCATGGAGAACAGCATTGACCAAATGATATCCCATGGGCTCCAAACCATGCACGGCGTAGTTCCATCGGAATGTAAGCACACATAAGGGCTCGGTACGACTTGTGACTTTGCTCCTGAAACACACAAAGAATAAACAATACTGTAAAAACCACATCAAACAAAATATATTACAACCCCACATTACTATACACCATCATGGCAATATCATGTAAATAATTCACAAAAGTATGTTTTCCCCAAGTTTTTATCTTGTGCCATTCATTCCATCATACGGTTTTTGCAAAAATATATTAAATTCCTTTTACTACGCAAATATATAAGAGGATATGGAGCACTCTCAACAACGACGTAAATAACGACTTTAAAATGAGAGTTTGTAAATATTATGTGTGTATTGCATTTTTATTACTTTCTCCCTGTGCTTTCACCATTAATGGTATGCAGAGTCTCTGGTGTGGCCTTTTCCACTTGAAGACACACACATGTATCATCATCATGAATAATGATAAATATAATCACAATGACAATGATGCAGTTTGGTAAGCTCGAAAAACACTGAGAAAACCCCTTCAAAGTTTTCCTCTTTCCTCTAAGTACCAACAAAAAGTAAAACAGAGAGAGAAAGTGTGAGTATAGTAGTCGTTTTATAAGTTTAAAATACACATCCTTCCATATTTATGCACGTCGTTTAGTTAGGTTTCCTTTTTATCCTCCTCATTTACATAATCATGAGGAATGGGACATATTTTATGAGAGGAGGAATCATTGAAACTTGATACATTGTCAGCGTTATTACTATTATTATTACTGTTATTACGATTATTACTGCAGTTTGGTTATGAGTCTGAGACGATGAGAAGCTTTCTTGGGCAAAATATTGTCTCTGCACAAGAAACCCCATTTCTCTCTCTCTACAAGATTATTTTGCTCACTGGAGAGAAAATGGCAATGAGGATAGAAAGGATGATGATGATACTGTGACACACTGGGAATTGAATTGTGAGTTGGTTCTCAGACGCTCGTCTACTTATACACACACACCAATGGGAAATCCGTATTCATCGTCATATTCCGAGTGAAAAAGCAAAACACATTCCACACACTAGAAAAACATATACATTTTCATTCACTCCCATAAAGCTTCCTTGAAGTGAGTATCTTTTTTATATTGACTACATATTTTCTCATACTCTCACCTATTCCATAATAAATTTTAGGATCCATTTTCCTCTCCCCTCAGCTCCCATTCCCTAGCTCCCTATCTGATTACCACTCTCACACATAAGTATATACATACATACACACATAAGAGTTCTAAACCTAAAAATGGCCCCACATTTCTGCCCACACATGAATCCCCACATGGTTACCTAAATGAAAAGGAGCCTCACAGGGGCTCCCATGATGATCAGGATAAAAAAGACCATTCATGATATATTTTACATTGAATAAAGTCCAAATTATATGCATAGTTTTCCTAACAATATCAACGAATATATACATACCTACTGGAACAGGAGTGTGGAAGCAAAGTGAGCTACTATTATAAAGTGTAGCGTGAATAACACACTATTCAGTTTCGTTGCCTCTCCTTGAACTCTTATATGGGCAGTTACACAGGAGGAGACAAGGAGGAAACGAAATTTTATTATGACGACGGCGAGATGCAGGGAAAGTAAGGAGAAGAGTGGACTTTTTTTCGACTGCTTCAAGAGGGGAAGGAAAAAATCAAGCTACCGTGAATATATATTTCCAACACGGGATAATTATTCTCTCATGCTACTTTGCATCCATCTATTCACTCTACCGTTTTTATTTCTCCTTTCCCTTTACATATACTCCCTTCCTTTTGCTCAGGGATATGCTTTTCCTTCTGAGAAACAGCTAGTTTCTTCTGCGGATTGCCGTCTTGTGCAAACCACTTTACATAGTATCCTCGTAAATGTAAAAATGCTTACAGTTGCACACATTATTACTTTCTTTTGCCTTCTTCACCCCCTATTTCTTTTCCCTTTACATCAAACACGGCCAAAACCGTATGAAAGAAACCTTTTCTGGTCACATTTTGTTATGGGACGCCATAATGCATTTTCCTTGAAAGAAGGGTGACTTGAATGAGAATCTTGATGGCTATAATATAACAGAGGAAGGCCAGCCTCAGCATCACTCCTTCCAAAATAGCAGTTTTGTCACGCCCGTTAGCATAAAATGTCGCTGTAGTTATTTATATAGTAGAAAAATGTACTGTCATTCTGAATAATCATAGTTCTAAAGAACCCCTCCATAAATTTAAGGAATGATGAGATTTACTTTTACTTTGCTGCCTGATTCCCGTCTTCAATTATTTTCTGGCGCTTGAAATATAGATTATGCCTTATCATCTACCAGCACACTTTGCAATTACGTTGGGTTTGAGAATCTCAGCTTCAAAATGAGATAAGAAGAACTTTGGGCTCAGAATATCATCCACATACCACACTTATTGCATCGCAATATGATGAAAGCGTCAGATTTTTTTGACGTTCTAAGAAGGAATGCAATTAAGAGAGAAGGATAGTTGACTCAGGCAGGTCGGTAAATTGTCAACACGAAGTAAGAAGTCACAGTACATACATAATATGCTTCAATGCCGTATTTTGTGGAGGTATAAAAAAGGAGAAAGTAAAATGCTTAAGGATAAACTTTGGAAAGGCGCGTTTAATTGAAGTAGACTGACAACTGAAGAAATACCGCTATTGTGTCCCACTTGTGCTGAATTTTGCCATTTCAAGCCTTATCTCCCAACCTCATTCCACAGCATTAAATTTTCTATTGGTGTGCTACAACAAAACCGTAGTAGTAATATGACATTTCCTTTCAATTTTGATGAGAAAACTGTATTTTTTCAGCTGGTTCTATCAACCAACTAATTCCTTTTCCCACCATTCTTCCTATATGGTTGCTATCTTACTTTTTTGTACAGTTCCATAGACACACCTTTTCATTTGAAACCATCACAAAAGCCATGCATTTTAGGTTACATACCAAAGATGATGAATTAGGGGAAATGAGAGGAAAAGTAGGAGCAGGATATAATCGACCTTATTGTTGAAGTGAAGCCCCATTGCTACTAGAAGAGGAGTACAAAAAACGAGAAAGGTTGGTTTCAGAAAGAAGAAAAGTTGGAGTGAGTGAGAGTAGCACAAGCGGATTCTTCGATTAAATTGATATCGATTAGTTGACAGAGTGCGTCCAGAGACACATTCATCAGCAAAGGAAGCAACAAATCCCTTAATTACATCTAGCCAACTTTTCCTTTAAGTTTTCTCTTCTCCCATTCAGACCATAATCATCATCAGCTCGGTTGGATGAGATATGAGTGCTTTTGACTGTAGCTCCGGCAGCAAGAGGAGAGGAAAAGAAGAAAAGCCTTCAGCATTAAAACCGCTTTTTCTAACCAATTCAATGTTCCGGTCCAACGTTCATGTAATACGTACGGACATACCATACTACGTCGCATACACACATAAATGGTGCTAAAAACCCTCGCAAGTTTATGTACTTATTTGTTCACTAAGGATCATGATCATCGAATTTTCTTGGATTTTTTAAGGAACTCTAAATTTCTTACAGTGGTTATTTACTTAAAATGCTTCACGCGACAAGCAAAATCACCAGCACATATCTTTATTACCAAAAACATGAACCCCTTCGTTGCTTGTATATAAGCCGTGCTTTCTAAAATTGGTTTCATATTTTAACTATGCGATAGTGTTTGTATACAGCCAAAAAGCATAAAAACCAAAATGTGTATGTTGTGTATATGCAAAATACTAACCGGTAATAAACCTAACAGTTGACAATAAGTGATATGGATATGACCATTTTCAGTGATTTACTGCCGTCCTCAATGCCTATTTCTGTATTATTTTCGTTGCCTTTATCGCTTTCTACTTTTTTAATGCTGAGCTGAGACATTTTCTTGATAAGATTTTAGGGCAATAAAAGCACAACATTCCATGCGTACATGGCATTGCAGATACCAAACGCGCAAACATACTTTCACTTAAACTAAATGAATATTCTATTTTCATTTATGAAAATGTTGTCGCTCTGTCGAATTTCCTCCATTAAGGCGATGAAAGCGGGCACTAGCGCTACAAAAATATATGCTTATTCATGCTGATGGACTCCTTCACAGAACATACACTCCAACTCCCGCTTTACTTCTTCACCCTTTTCATGTACTCCGGTGGTAATGGTGGCACAGCAAAAAAACATATAATTGAACAATTCCAAATGAAACAGGGCGGCTGGGAGTAAAATGGCAAGTTTTTCGCATTGTACATCTCGAAAAATCTGAAAAGTTTTCGTGGAGCATTTATTATTCCTTTCCTTTTACTCTTTTGCACGTCATGGGAATTCATGCCTGAAGTGAGTTGAAGAATGAGGTACCATTTACCAACATTATGCTAACACCACCATCACCGGCGCCACCCAAGATAAAAAGGAAAAGAAAAATAACATTAATACCAAAACAACAAGATTTTCCCATCAAACATCCCCAAATTGGAATAGTTTTTGATGGAGCCAGTAAAGCATAATAGGCAACAAAAAACAAGGGGAAGGCACTCTGATTTTCGCACATGGAGCTATGTATATGATTACTAGTGCGAGAATCTAACTGGATAGGATAAAATAGACAAGGCATGCATTGTCAAATATATGGAAAGTGGCAGCTAAAAGCACAAGAGCAAAACTCCTCTACTTACAGCATCGCAAAGGAAGAGAAAATGGTGAAAGTTGTTTTGTCTTCTTTGTGTATGCATGAGTTGTTTCGTAATGTCTTTAAAATTGCAAAGTGACTCTTCCACTTAATTCTTGTCCCAGGAACTCCACCCAAAAAATATACACTCCGCTACTCCCATTACTTAGCGAATTACGTGGGATCGTGCCTCCTGTGTAGACCTTGTGCTAAAAGCACATAAATTGAAAACTTTTTTATTTCCCTACCACCATATACCATAATCCGCTTCAAAAATGAAGAGAACGCTGAAAAATATTTCAACTTTTATGCACCAACAATCATAATTTTACAACTACGGAAAAGGAAAAATCCAAACCCACTTCTACAACAATGCCTTCAAAATCCGAAAGTTAAAAGATCAGTTTTCGAAAGAAATTCATTACATCAGCATGGTGTAAAGCTAAAAAGTTTCTTGAGTACAGCTCTCAAGAAAAAATGGTGACTCATAAACCGCGTCTTAAGGAGAACATAACATTGAAAACTTTCAAGTGACGATGATATATGGAACTTCGTGTAATCTTACAGCCATCAGTTGACTTTTCCATCAACGAGAATTAAGGTGGCACATACGAAAAGGGACACATTTAGTTGATGCTTTGGTTTCATTAATATATTCATTCGGACACACACCCACAATCGTATAAGTAGACTCTAACTCGAGTTAACGTTTTTCCATTATTATTAGAAGACAACACATGAATGCAAACACTACTTTCTGTATTATTATAATAAAAGTGAATACTACATATATGAATTTCTATAGAAGACCGACCGCTAATATTCGGCAAGTCTAACTTCATCCGTTTCTCACAGTACCCCAAATTTTTATTTCGATCTGGGATTAAAGGGAACAATGAAACTACGAACTGCATACTCTACTTGAAGAGATGCTTGGATAAAAAAGATCTAAAAACGGTGTCTAAATAAATGCATATGAAAGCACAGTATATATAAGCATAAAGCTCTTTATTCTCCTTTCCTAGCGTAGCGTACCATTTAATAATGGTTTCACATTCAGCATCTAGTGATTCTCTATTGCTTTACATCAGCCGCCCTCCACTCCCTCTCCGTTTTAATGCATGTTCTTTTCCATTTCAATCCGTAAACATTATATGCACTCATGAGTTCCCAGTTGCTGTGAAATCATCATTTTACTATTTTCAAGAGGCACCCAAGCAAAAGCAGCGACTCGAATCGTCAGTCCTTGTTGCTTTCCGATATCATTTTTAACGTTATCCATACACATGCTATCATTATTACTCAGAAATCTATACAAACACCTATTTCTCATTTTTTCCACATAAATCCTTTTGAAAGCCTATTCCTTACACGTAATGGCCTCTTTTGTGAGGGCACCCGTTTCGTCTAGGCACCTACTGGAAAATCACAACTGCACTTAACTTTCAAAACAAAACTTTATAAATATTATGAACATCTTGTACATTAAGATCGCAGCGTATTCAAAAACTATTTACTTATTCAACAAAAAAACAAAATACGAGATACTACATTAGTGAACACGTACAAATCTAATGTGTTCTGCTTCAATCATCGTAATTCACAGCTGGCTCCGTCTAAACAACTTTTAAATGTGGACACAAACAAATGGGGCTGCGTTTTTATGCCCAGTACCATTTCACATAAATATGGTGAACGTCTAACATTAAGCACCGTACGAAAAATGTGAGTGTGCATGCATGCTTGCTCAAGATGTGATAGGATGACTTTTGACGGTAAGTGAAACAATTGACTACAAGAAAGTTACCCTACACTTAAACTCAGACATTAGATTACACTAGACACTTTTTATCTGCAGAACGACATCACATTTACATCCATACATTTGGAAATGTACCCATTAAAAATAAAAATGACAAACCCAACGGAACGCCTAAATTACATTTTATGATTTTCCGTATAAGTGGTAGAAGAAACCGCCGAAACTACTTTTGTTACATAATCTAATGGAGGAATACACTGCATTGAAGATTCTATAGCTGCTTAATTTATGATGGAGTGAACTCAAGAAGTCTAACATTTTTAGTTTCCAGCTTGAATTTTTCATATTTTCATAAAGTGTAACAACCAAACCTGCCAATATCATAAGAATAATCAAGGACATTTTAGCCTAGGCTTGGTGAAGTATGACAACATTTGGATCAATAAGTACAAATATTGTTATTCTAAAACACGACTAAATTATTTGTTCCAATTTGTTGCAAACACAATCAAAGTTCCGAAAACTAAAAGCTCTGTGATAGGGAAATCTCTTAGCCTCAATATTTGTGATATAGTGATATTCGATTCACAATACCATCAAATACAATTCCCATCAACGACTAACGCAATCTAGCAAAACACCTTATAACTCCAATTTAAACTAAATTGTACAAAGGGTAAAGAAATATTTGCGTCGCCCTTGCTTCTTCAATGGTAAGCATAATGGAGAAATAAAACATTGTTACAGAACAAATTTGCAAAATAAAACGTAAAAGCATATTGCATACATTGCTAAATGAAGTAGAAAGGGAAAAGCTAAAACGTATTTACAGAGTTACAATCGGTCTCGTCACATTAAGCTTATCAGTTAGGCAACGCCTTTCTCTATTCGAAGCCGCTCGAGAATAAAATAGCGCTTTGCGGAAATAATATCCAAGAAAATGAGTTTGAACACGCACTCCATACACCATATCTACGATAAGTTTTTACATCTCATCATATCAATTGAATAAAAATGTGTAAAATGTCAGAAATGAAAGGGCGATACTAGAGCTAGAGTGCATATTCGTTCCTACAACATTGCCACTATTTAGCTCATCATTCGAACTTTCGTTTACTTTTTACTACTTAAAAAGAAGGCTGTCGACCAAATCCACAGTCAATGTAAATATAAACTTAGACGCTCACTTATCCAAAATATACATCTTTCTTTAAGTGAATTTTATTTCTCATGTGAAGCATGTGTTCAACAAAAAAGTTGGTCCAACTTTTACTCCCTCCTTTTTGTATACTCTTTTCATACAGTTAGAAAGCAAAACCGTACAAAGGTCAGAAAACAACGTATTATTACCACACTCCATTCTCGAATTCCCTTTGCATGGCACTACCTTAAAGTACAAAACATAATATTAGTATATAAGTTATATTTGTAACTACCATGACTAGGAGGTGCGATAAGAAAGTTATACTACACAGCTTATTTGAAACATTTCTTAACTTTTACAAAAGGAAAGTCAATGACTTTCTAAAAGGGTTTAAAAGGGAACGGGCGTTGCCTACACTTTTCTTTCCGTTTTTTTTCTGGAACGAGCAGCACGCACACCTTTTCAAAGGGAACTTACTTCGATAAGCTAAGTAACTAGCCAATTTTAAGAAGAATCGAGAACCAAGGGAATATATGTATGCTTACGAAAGCTTGTATACAGGGTTAATATCAATCAACTATTCCTACCTTCCAAATGTTGGCAGTTTATATAGAAAAACCACTACAAATGGGTGCTTTCAACTATATTAGAAACCTGTATTTGATGCCTACCTAATACCTAATTTGCATTTGGTATTTTTCTTGATGAAACATTCTAAAAAGTGAACTGGGTTATAACTATTATGGGGATGGGGACCCAAGCCTAATACTAACATGAAAAGAAAATGAGGAGCTAGCCGTTTGCATAAGAAGCCATAAAGCGCCAGACAAAGTACGAATATCTGGGCAATCAAATTTTTTTTTCATATCTCGTGTCGTGATTGTGGATTTTATATATTGTGTGGTTGTACTGCTTACACAAGGCTTCTTTTTAGTGGAGGAAATCAAATGCGAAACATTGTTGTAAAACGTAGAGGAAGACGAGCATGATATAACAAGCCAGAGTATAAAGTAAAAGAGAAAGATAAAAGAGGACAATTTTTATCTCTTTTTTCTTCATTTCTCAGAAAAGTCAGTATACCATGAAAGATATGAATCTGAATACCTACTTCACCAAGCAAGAGCAGAAAAGAGCATCAGTAGAGATACTCAAGGAAGCATCACTCTCACCAAGTAAACCAAAAACCACATTAGTATTTAAATACGCATTTTTCTATATTAAAATATCTCTGCTCACCACATGTTCGCCTTATCAAAAGATATTACTCACATTTTTAGGCTTGCTGTCCGGTTCGTTCCTCCAGCACAAAGACTAAGAAACGTCGAAAGGAACGAAAAATCGTAGAAAAGAAAATCGTAATGACATTGCAGTGCATCTTGTTGCCACTTGTGCTTCCACATTTCTTTTCTTCTTCCCTCCACTTTTGCAATAAATGAGCAAATATTCTAATATCATTAGATAGACAAGAGGAAAGCAGTAAACTAATATGAAAAAAACTTTTATAGAGCCCTTTTCCATGCGCAATATTCCCTTGACTGAATATGCATACGCTTCATTTTGGTTAACTATAAGGAATATTATAACAAAGTTAGGTTTACATGTGAAAGGAACAGAGTGCGTGATGTAGTAAGGGCAAGACAATCTCCGCCTCATCATTCCACCGCTTCTATATACATACTCTAAGCTATATATCCGTCTTCTCTTATTGTACCATCTCATTTTGAAATGGAAAGAGAAAAGACATGTAAAATGGAGGGGAGGCAAGTCAGCAAATAGAGATAAAGATGACAATAAATGTCAACGAGTTTTTAAATAAAAAAGACTCGCAAAGGCGATTGTGGCTCGTTGAACTTTCTGTAGCGGCACTGCCAGGCATTATCGAGAAAGGAGATAACCAACGCATATTTATGTATACTTAAGTTCATGGTTCTTATATAAATATTCCAGAATTCTATTGTATAGGAGGTACATTAAACATGTACCAACCAAAAATAAACACTGAAAGAAAAGGGATGAAGATGAAAAGGAACTTGTTTTCCTCCTCATTCTGCACTTCACATTTCTGATCCGTTCCGATTCTATGGAATTTGAGAACACAAACGCCACACTCCTATTGTGTCAGCATGAGCAACTATACGACGGTGTGCTATATATGGACTTTACAGGACACATTTGAATAATATTTTTTACATTCTATAACTTGAAGAAAAGGTGAAAGTTAAATGTAATAATTGTTCACGGATACACAACTCCGCCAGTAAAAGCTGTAGATCTTGAACTAATAATTGAGTACAAGGCGCAGATAGTTAAAAAATCATACAATTGTTACAAACTCTAATTAAAAATGTTTTTCGTGCTTCACGCTTTCCTAATTTCCCTCTTGGATCATCTACAAGTCTCACAGCAATTAGAATTTAATGATGATTTCATGCTGAATTTGAAATAATCTTTGTCTGCTAAATGCGCAGTACGTAAACTCTAATGTACAAATATTACGATAGGTAGATGAAAATGTCTTCGAAATTCATTGTATTTTAAGAAAGTTATGATTGCCTTGCTGAAATTTGTTGTCAATCTAGTTTTACTTTACTTTTACAAAATTTACACTTTCGCAATAGAAAGAATAATTGAAAGTCATAGTATTCCAATTACAACCTAGCATATATGGGTACTGAGTACTGATATCATGTATTATGTCAATTTTAAGCTGCCTTTGCTTCATATATTTCCAACGTTGTGTTCTGTTAACTAGCAGGAAAAGGTCAAAGCAACAACCTCACTAAATAATATTACAGTATTACAGGTATTACTAAAGCCGGAATACTTTTTGTTTACGTTCGAGAAAATACTCATGTAGTCTCTAACATAAAAAGAATTTGAGATTCAGCAACTTTCTGGAATCTGCTTTAATCGTATTTTTACTACTAGTTAGTATAACAATATAACAAGAGAAAAGAAGATCTCATTAAAATGTACATGAATATTTCACACTTTTTGCTACCTGCTCATTCCTTCAACTTCATCAACCTGCGCTGTATTGCAGCAAACAAAATTCCACAAGACTCCCCTTCAACAAGAAGTGCTTTTTACCTCATCATTCCAATCTTTTCTTCAGCAGCATGCAACACTACACTCTATAAAATTATTCCTTCGTGTCAAATTATAATTCAGGGAATTAAACAACAACGCCCAGGACAAGGAATAGGAATGGAGTAAAAAGCAATGTCATATAACTTGATATGCGCCTTCAACCGTTATCATGTTCTAAACAACATGCAAATAACCTTTTTGTGACTCGTCCACTTACAAATAAATATACATTTTTAACAGCTTACTTTTTCTTTATAAATAGAAGAAGGAAAGTTGAATGTCAGGGCAGGGCAAATAGTTTAAGAAAGCAAGAAGTGTCAATGTTCAATTTCTCGCTACTTTATCCTCCACGCCATTCTTCCCTCTATATTCCTTCAATATTAATCTCTATCTCTCTACTTTTCGAGAATGTCATCATTATTTTCGATTTTTTCATCTTCTTTCATTTCTCTCCATCCACCTATACCGTAATTTTTTTTACTGAATTGGAAGTGAGTTCAGTACGCTGCTGGTGAATAAAGTCGTAGCGAGTGTAAGTCTTTGACACTTCTTACTTTACAAGTATACATATGCATCGATCGTTCTTCTTCATTTTCTTCTTATAAAAACATACCATACTACGAGTTTGATTCTGTCTGATGATGATGGCGAAGAGAATACAGATTGAGTAACGCGAGAAGTTCAGTGGCGTATTACAAACGGGTGGGCCAAAGGCACAGGGCATATATGTAGTTTTTGATAAAGTTGGCTTATGTTGCACGTAGGATGTGTATAAGATTTTAATGCTATGCGAACTGTATATGAATTGTTTATGCTTTGCTCGTTCGATTTGCAGAGAACGAGAAAAAGGAAGCAGCTTTTCTTTCAGAAATGATGATTGTTTCGTTCGTGACTCAACTTTCACTTTATTCTCGTCAGTTTTCTTTCCACACTTTTCCAATATCCCTTATTGAGTCACAAAGTCAGCTGAAAGACAACATGTGAGGAAAAATACGTGGTATGAGTGTAGCACATGGTGAGAATTTGCAGTTGTTTCCCCTTTTAACATTCAAGTATCCCATCAATATGAGATATGCATGCATGAACACATCCATCCACCTACCAGATCTGTGTGTTTTGATGTGGATAACTGCATGTAAATCCTTTTACATGCAACAGTGCTATCATCATCATCATCCTTCATTCTGAACAACTAGTCAAACATTTTGCCAATGTGTGTACACTATGCACCCACACTGTACCCTTTTCTCTTTGAATTACCGTGCAGTATGAAAAGTCATTGAGAAAAGACTATAGTGTTCATTTTGTTCAGTCAAAATTGGAATAAGAAGGCTTGTAGAACTATTTTACTGTTCAAATGCAACAAAAAAAGACTGCAAGCAGATGCATAATGATTTCATGGATGGAATGTAAACTGTATATAAAATTGCCTATAAAGTTGAAGATAAAAATACCCGATATATAAGTACAAATACAGTAGCTACGATATTGAGATTTTCTGAAAGTTAACCAGAAAAATTTGTAGATAGATAACGCAGAGTAATTTTGTATGCAGGATGTTTCGAAGCTCTAGCTTTTCTATTACTCGAGTGTTGATAGTCCTTGCGTCGTGCACCTACTATGCCTGGAAGGCATATCTATACTTTAGTATTTATATGGATCGTTCCTGTGTCTTGCTTTCACTTGGATTGTTCAAACTTCCTTTTACCATATCCAAATCCAAATTTACATTGCACATATCATTGTCTTTTTCTCTGCATTCATTTATCTACAAGAGTCCCTACCAGTACGATTTTTCTATTCACATTCCCTTTGTGATGGAAAAATGGAAACAGGACATAAAACGGGAGAAGTGAGTGGAACAAATCTGTATACTATTTTTATTGTGAGTGGTACAAAGCTAGGAAACCCACAATATATTCTTTTGCTACTTACGACCACTTTCCCCACATGTGCATTTTTATCGGGTTGTTCCTGTTTCGTATTGATAAAAGGAATGAAAAGCAAATGTGCAAAGAGAGCAGATTGGGATAAAGAGAAGCAGAAGCAGACAAGAAAATTGGACGATGGGTCGACAGATAGTACATAAATACATGTGATCTAGATAAAAAAATCTTTTATTCCAAGAATGTGGTATGTTTCAGGATACAATGCCGTATCATCGTCTTATTATTCCGAAGATTTTGTACTTTCTCCTTTTGTACAGTGTTTTTGTACGTACTCGTATATGTACTTCGTCCAATGTAGTATGATAGGAGGAAGTGTTGGGAAGCATTTTCCATTTCATGACTTTTATTTTACCATCTATTTTGCTTGCTACATGTACCGCCGTCTAAGGAGTGGAGAATCAGACAAAAGTGAGATGAAAAAACTTCAACTTCACTTTGATCTCGATCTCTAGAGGTTAACCCACAGAAAGTTAAGTTTCTAAGCCATCATGCATACATGTTTAGGGAAGATAGAAACGATGGAGTCAGGAAGGAATGCTGGTCTGGCCGCCTTTGTATGTTATGAAAGAGGTGTTTGTATAACTCATCTATAGCCAAACTGGTTGTCTTGCAACTCTCTCAGTGTTCTTCATGCAACCAAAATTTATTTACACGAAAAATCCAATATGCGGCAAAATCTTATACAGAAAACAACACGGTGAATGGAACTCCCAAAAAATGCAGCCTACAATTAACTATAAAACGCTCCTTACCTTTTGCATTGATGTCCCCCAGAAATCATTGAAAAAGAGGTTTTTAAGAGGTGTGTGTGGTCTCAGGTCACGGTTGTCCCGAATGGCACTAACATCATCAAATACAAAGCCACAGTTGAGACTGTTGTAGTAGCAGAGGGCGCAAGTGATGACGATCACTGCGGAGTACAGCTGGCTCAGGCTCATTGTCTGTAAACACGATAACAAGAATGCTCAAATTAGAAAAACAAGTTAAATGTGGGTCACCGTTTCTTTAAATTCGTATAAATAATGTATAGTAAATATCTATTGCAATAGTTCATTACTTTCTTGTCTTTCAACAGCGAGCAGAAGACGTCGCAGACTTTGATTACAATTGACTCTTTGAGAAACTGCGTAAATATTTTTGAGACCCTTCGCTATTTGTTACGAATAGTGTATTTGTTTAATTCCTTATACATTCATGTAAATAAAAGACATCCGCTGTAAGCATGTACGACAGGAAGTCTAGGAAGCGCTTGTGGTAATCACATTCATAAGGAACAGGAAAATGTATAACTCCGTTATTAATATACATATACTCAACTCAACTCACATGCTCACGATCTAAGTTCAAACTTTTTTATTTGAGTCTTAAATCAAGCCTACGCATGGCTTCGTTTTTCGCTTTCTATACACAGGAACAACGAAAAAGGTATTCTTGTTATGATCAAACAAGTAGTAGCTTCGAAACTTGTACCTTTGTGTCTCCTTTTGAAAATAAAAAAGGAGACGAGTGACTGAAACCCAAAGGAGTTTCTTTTGATATATTCGTATTTATTTACTATTGATCAATTACTTTCCTCACTTGTTTTGATGTTCGAGTTAGCTATAATAATGAAATGTTGATGTGGGTAGATGATGGAAGGAAGTGTTTGTTCATAAGAAGTATTGAGCCAATACCCTTTCAAAATGCAAAACATCAATAAAGCATTATTTGTAAGACTATCTGCTCTGTTGCATTTTGCATCACTCTGTGATTACTTAGAAATGAATTGTAAAGGAGACAGAAAAAATATCACATTGAAAAATTACATACATTGAAGTAAGTTGGTATTAGCCTTTCACCGCATATATATATAGAACTAGAATTGTACGTTCCTTTAAGTTCGAATGTATTGTACTCTATGTGGATCTGAACAGCATCTCTAAAAAGTGCCGCAGCCTTTACAATCCTACCATCATCATCAAATCCTCAGATAAGGAACTCAATACCGACAGATGTGCTTTCGTCGATGTTAGATACTCATCTTTCCAATCACTCGAAGGAAGAACCTGATTGAGTCATGGTTTTCATGAAAAAACATGCTTCGCGGAGTTGGTTTTGTGTGATAATGAAGACGACGGGGGCATGCCAAGTGCTTGTTAATATTATGCAAATGTAATTACATAACATCATATTACATTGAGAGAAGTAGCTTGAGAGTTTTTCATCGTGCTGTACAGCCAAGTTGCTTAAAATACTACGGAATAACCTTGTCAATGGTAAGAACCCACATTTTTGTAGGACGATTTGGCTGACTGAAGAATTTCCTTAACCACATTTTTGTTCTTTGTCAATTTTCTCTGGAGAGAGCTAGCTAATATTTAAATGGAATAATAAGCAAGCACAAATACGTGACACACATTCCCTCTCCTGTTCGTGAAGGTCTTGTTTCAATTCGACACATGGAGAGACACCAGAAATTTTCTAGCTCGTCCTAAGAATTTTTGTTTCTTTGATTTTCAGCATTTGCTTGAAACTTGGGCTCGAAAAAGGAAAGCTGGTTGGTAAAAATCCCAAAGGAATTTCACGACATGTAAAATGATGCATAACGCATGTAAGATTTTAAGATGCATGCAAGCAAGGCTCATTTTTTGTGTTGCTCCTGATGACGATGATGATGAGTAGTTGTGTGCTTCAAGTCACATCATCAATCATCATTTCACTTGCAAGATCACGTCTTGGATGGGATGAGCAAGACACTTCATATTTTTCTCCATACCTCTTTCTTTCTTCCCCGCCTTCCACCAAGTAAGATGGAAACATTGATAGATTCAATTTATTCTATGGTAATTGGATTATCGTGTTACTGCTTAAGCGCTATAGATATACTATAGAAGAAACCAAATATATGCAAGTTCACTCACATTTACATTCTACAAGATACTCGCTTTTACTACAAGACAGCAAACTCAAAATGTCACTGTGCACATGAATAATTACACGCCGAAGGAACAAGCTGATGACATGTAAAACAAGTGGAACATTCGTAGAAAAATATTACGGTGGATTTCTTGCATAAAATTTGCATTCAACCATTACCGTTTTCACATATTCGAAGTAGCCTACCAGATATCTATCTCTGGAACTTTACGTTACTAACCAGAGATCAGGAACTACTACGGCATTTCCGAATAAAATTTGTACGCCACACCACACCGCATGGGTTACCACACTTGAAGAAAACGTTGTGGCACGCTACATATATATATATCTGATGTAGGATGTAGTGCATGTTCAGATAAAAAGTAGATGACTTATCTGGCGAGTAACGGCTTTATTTCAAGAAAAACCCATTTTTTGATGGGCATTGACTGACAGAC
>JAANSM010000067.1:0-55812 GCA_036850725.1 Orchesella villosa | reverse complement strand
TTATGGCATTACTGTTTCTAGAATGAATTTCATTAAATTGTATAATTAAAACCAACATTAGGTCATAAGAAAGTCGTTAGAACCTCAAGTTATTATTTCAACCCCACTTCACAAAAAGGTTTCCTATATAAGACCGTCTTTTTGGAAGGTTTGTTTGTCGTATAGTCAGGGCAGGGCAGCAGTAGACGGCCTTTGGCCTTAGACATAATTTTCTGACGACACGAAACTAATTTGCATTTCATTCAATTTTGAAACCAGTAGGTATAGATCTAAAAACTTATTTATAGGTCAACTGAAGCAAGTCAAGTGAGAAAAATTATGTAATGATATATAGGAAAGTTCAAAAATTAGCATTAAATGGATAGAAATTGCCAAAATATCCTAAAGAATGTGCTAACAGCATTACTTTAAAATAAAGTTCGTCCCCAATTACACCATTCATATATGGATTAATTATATGGGTTATAGACGGTGAAGGATACTAGTTTTCAAACTACTGAAATAACTTCCTTGAGGGGAGTGTATTACATATTTATATGCTTGGAGCTCAAAGTTTCCATTCTTTGTCTAGAAAGTTACGTCCATAGTTGAATGTAGAGTTGATTACCTTATTTTGATTAAAACTGTCATACATCTTGTTGACTAGAAAGTTTGCAAAGTGTTGAAGGAAAAGTATCCTGGTCTCCAGAAGCGTGGCGTGATTGATGCTTTACAATGGGGGACGTCCATTTGATTAAATTGAAAACTTTTTCTCTCAAAGTTCCCCTAGTCAGGGACGAAAAGAAGTGGCTGTCATTAAATTAGCCAACCATAAATCCAGAGAATAATATAATAGTACCAAACTTTTCTTTCCTTACACTGTGAACTCATACTCTGCTCAAAAGCATTTTTGGCTTTTGTCATTCATAACGAGTTTTTCGACACAATCAAAAACTTGCTCTGATGTCATCTCAAATGTATTGTAGATGGTCATTTATTTTTATGTCGTTAACTAAAAACATTTTCAATCATATAACTGATAATTTATTTGCCATAAGTTTTGAACTACATTTCAAAGCACGTTCATGAGCATAACCCGTGATGGTAGAATGATAATGGTGATGTTCTTGCTTGGACGTAGAAGCTAGCAATGCATATATTATTGTACTCTATATCAACATAGCATCAGCCAGCTGCAGCTCTATAATAATCTGGAAGGCAATTTTTCCGTGATTGTAAATTGTATGGTACAGTAAGTTGTAGCATAATTGTAGTAAATGAATATTCATTCGATTCATCAGCGCTCAACTCGTCAAAAATATTCCCACTGCAATCGCTCAACAATTGAAGAGAATAGGTACTTAATATCGGTCGTGTTTTCAAAGCAATCAGCAACTCTCAGAGTGGCTTGGAGTAATAAATTAATTCAACTCATTGGTACATACATCTATACTTAATTAAATCCCCTGATTTTGGTAAAACTAGAAGTCGCTTTTTAATACCCATATATGTAGCGTATAATGTACATAAATATATATATATATATGTTGCCGGTCAATGAAAATTCTCCTATGACACATAAAACATTGTTGAAGTAAGTAACTCCGTGTGTGACTACAATCCCTTTTCGGTTCAATGCATGAGCGAGATAGACAGAGAATGGAAGAAGTTCAATTAAATAAATTCTCTAGAGAAATAGTACCTAGACCTGCTTTACGATGCAGAACTCTTAGTCAGACAAATCAAGCAGGTGTACAGTTTCAAGGAATACCTTCAATGTGTTTACACATGGGAGTATTGAAGGACTGAGGACAATTCACTGGGCTTGAAAGCTGGATACCCAACTCTGCATTTGTAATGCATGGCCAGATACATTATACATTCAACTTGAGCATTCAAAAGCATTTTCCATTACATGTTCTCTCCTTTATCTCCCCGTCTCTATGCCTTTCTTACACTGATCAAGATCATTCTTGCCTTCTTCAAGTCTTCTATTTTTTAGCCCTTATACATTGTTCATCTTTTGCGTTGCTACTTCACTGCTTTGAAAGGTGGAGGTAGAGAAGACCATGTGTATATACATAATATGTGTGGATTAGCTAAGATGACAATGAAAAAGTGAATGCATTCAAAGAAACAACATCCATTATCTCAACATAGGACTCTCTTCACCTGACGCAACTTTTCGTAGTTAGGGTGTTCAGTCCGTGGACCCCTACGAGACAAATATATACATACATAGATAGATATCTACAGGTAATATGCAACTAGTAAAAATCAAGAACCCTCACACCTGTCCATATTTTCTTGAGGGCACGTTCCTAAGATGCCAACGAAAAATTAAGGAGCTGTTTTTTCCTCCTTTCCGAAGCGGAACCAACGCTTCAATCTCTGATGACGAAAGTAGTGTAGCCACTTAGTAAATACTTTTGCTTGATCATTCGACAACCAAACGGTTTGCAGGTTTATCTCATCCTACCACATCATACGCATTTGGTAGAGGGGCATGGCTCTAAATGGAAAAGAATTTGTTGCCCATTTCAGATTGGCAAAGAATGTGATAGTATTGTTTCAGCAATGAGAATGAGAATGGTTTCCCTCAATACATTCTTAGTCCTTCTCAAGACCATCACAGATTTATTTCCCCGCAATGAGATTATTTCACTTCGTGGTCGGCTCAACAGATACCAAAAGCTTTGGTAGAAACGTCAAACATCATAAATTTCAATCAACAGTAACTCATCAAGAACCAAGCGTGTACAATAGATTTCAGTTAAGTGCAAAGACTGAGAGTTGACACCTCTTCATTCATCAAGCAGAGAACATTTGTGGTTTGTCTTGCTTTCGTGCTAAAATTCTACGCTATGACTTTTGTGTTCATAGTTTAACTTGTGACGTGACCATCTCAAATTGGAAATTACAATGATGGTGTGAACTGACAGCAGGTACTCATGAGCAGGTACGCACTTATTTTGCCATTTGTATGCAGTAAAATGAATTATGAGTTTTTCAATAAATAGTAATAACTAAACATGCTCACTCACGTAAGAGAAGGGCATTTGCATAAAAAATGCATTCCTGAGGTAATCTCTATTATCGTGATGTAATATAGCAAATAGTATAGGAGAGTTTAGATGCTCTAACGAGCTGTTAATATGAATAGTTCAAATTCAAAAGTACATTCAAAGCCTGTAACCCCCATATCTGGCTTTAATTGTCCACGTTTTCTCAATCTACAACGATTATAAGTTGTTAAAAGATGAAGATCCAAGTTAACTTCCCTGACGTCGACAAACTCGACAGAAGGATTTGGAAATGACAAATGCATTTTTCTTTTGACATCCAAAAGCGAAGCCAAACTTGGAGAGTGTCTATGACAGGCAAAGACTATTATGATGATGTCTCATTCTATATCATTTCTCTGTGAGTAGTGTGTAGATAGTGTTTTAAATTCTACTCATGAGGAAGACGCGTTCCATAAAAAACATGTTGACTTATTAACTTCTTCTATCCTTTCATCTGAAACGGACCAAGTGATAAAAAACAGGACATCTCTTGAAACTTTTAGATCTGGAGCCGTCTTCGTTCCCCATATTGCTCTGAGCCCATCTCTGAGCCCTATCTTAGATGGATAAAGGTGACGGGAGCAAAAAGCGTAGTCCAGCTGGCACAACTCGCAGGGCTTACAGTCTCTTCGGTGGTATTATCAACTTAGCCCATACTCCAACAACCAAATCGATTGCAACATCAAGCAATGTTAGCGCCGGGACAACAGAGGATCCCCAGGGACCTTCAAATGTCTACACTGTTATCGTCAATAACGATCATACCCGTGATTGCACTACAAATCAGGTAAAACCCTATATGTTTCGAACATCTTTTCTGATGAAGCCAAATGAATAAATTAGAGTTGGCTATATGTGCAGCCGTCAGCATGAAGCTATGAAGGGCTCGTATTTGACTCTTATTTCCCCGTCTGGGATCATGAATAAATATATACGCTATGCAACACAGTTTTTTTTTACCAGTAGAAGAAAGTAAATTACAATGTAACTTTTTCCCGTGTGTGCCACTTCATTTCTCGACTGCATTCCATCAAAACTTTGCAAAGAAAATCAATTTGGCTTCAGCTTTAAAAAAAGTACAACTTTACATGTGTATATCGTTAAAACTATCTGATTTTTTTAGAAAAAAAGTGATCAATCTCCATCAACCGTCTCATCACTCAACTCCAGGATGAGTGGGAATGCTAGTAGCAGTAAAAATGGTGCTGGTCGGATAGGTCCTGCTCCAAGAACAGTATCTATACTGACAGCGTTAAATGAATTAGCAATATCAGATGAGATAGGGCCTCCTCCTCCAGTTCCTTCATCCCTTCCTCCTCCAGTTTCCACTTCAGGGTGTCGAAACGCTAGTGCTAGCGCTAGCACGTCGAAATCCAATCCCTCCCATTCCACTTACCATCATCTTTCAAAAAGAAGTGGTCATAGTGGAAGCAGTGCCCAAGAAAATATTGACGTCTCCCAATACGAAATCCCAACGAGTACGGGTGGAAGCTCATCTGCATCCGTACATCATTCCCACTCCCACATCTATCACTCAACGAGCAAAGGAGGAATCTACAGCAACCCAACTAGTTCCGCCAGCTCTTCCCGTTTCAAAGGATACAATGAGCAGCAGAGAAGTGCAGTCCGGGCCTCCACAAATACTTTGCCGTCAGCACTCAGAATTGCACATAAATCTCCAAGCAACCGAAAAGAAACTTTAACACTAAAAGCTGCAACTAAACAACGTGATAGATCAAAAAGTCGAACTCCCGATTGGATATGGAAGATTTTTCAACTCACCAAACATGGGAAACTTGAAGAGCTGGTTAATATTTATTTATTTATGTATTTACACATTTGTTTATGTACCTTACAACAACTGAACCTCGGCTCATTTTAGGGCTATGCTATATACGATATCATCAACATCTCCACCTTTAGCTAGACAATGTACTGAAAGCATATTTATTATTCATTGACAATAGGCTGCATTCTTTATGATTCATTCGCTTCCAAACTAACACCTCAACCAGGAAGAGTATGAGAATTGCAGTGGTTATAATATAATTAGGAGAGTTCCGTTAATTTGGCACAATCTATATAACAATCATGAATCATATCAGTTGTTTTTTCAACTCACCAAACATGGGAAACTTGAAGAGCTGGTTAATATTTATTTATTTATGTATTTACACATTTGTTTATGTACCTTACAACAACTGAACCTCTGCTCATTTTAGGGTTAGGCTATATACGATATCATCAACATCTCCACCTTTAGCTAGACAATGTACTGGAAGCATATTTATTATTCATTGACAATAGGCTGCATTCTTTATGATTCATTCGCTTCCAAACTAACACCTCGACCAGGAAGAGGATGAGAATTGCAGTGCTCATAATATAATTAGAAGAGTCCTGTTAATTTGGCACAATCTATATAACAATCATGAATCATATCAGTTGTGCAAATAATGAAATAGGATAGCTTGTTTTAGCTCGAGGATTTGTTAGATAAAGCAAATTCTTTTTGCAAGAGAAAAACAACTTTGAAGGAGACTTGATGAACTTCTAAAAAGAAAACTTATTGAAATGTTATTCTTTCAGATTTGCAATATCTTTGGGCGTTTCCATCTAGCTGGAGATATTGATAAGAAAATTCCAATTTGTATTTTTATGCGTATGCACATTTATTAAAGTGGCTACGGAACCCTTTGTTTTTATGTTATGATATGTGGAATGTACGGGAAAATTTTTTCTCGTTTACGTAAGAATGAATTATATTAGTATAGCGGAATGGATTGGGCAAACCAAAAAATCCGAGTTAGAAAATGACAAACAAAGTCAAGATAGTACCCTTAGGGATCAAAAAACACATAAAATAAGGTTGCTCTCTGAATCCCAATAAAAACAGGCCTACGGGACAAAATAGATCAGTTTTTATGAATGTAACACGTAGCAATTCCTACCCGAGAAAATCTCTTTCTTATGAAGTTTGTTGGAAAGGTGGGGAATGTTAGGATGAAAGTATCTAGAGCTGTCTTTCTTGGTTTAAGAGTAGAGTTGCACATTTTTTTTTCGGGGCCAACTCTGCATCCTCGGATCTATCACAAAACGGCCAATGTAATGTTTGTACATGCATAAGAGATACAAAGATGAAGATGGAAAAGGCGTGATAGGTCTACTGTATCATGTACAACTAAGGCCGTCATGTAACCTAACGTTTACTGCAGGTGCAGAGATCATGTCATGCTTTATCTCATGTGTATCATTATTCTGTTCACTTGCAAGACTTTACAAAGCATATTATATTCTTTCACTTTTTTTGGCATCATTTCCCTGGCATGGGTGGCATGCCCTCGTGGTATGAAGTGATCACTATCCCTTTCCCTTCTCCCTATATAGTAATATGGAGGGTGTGCATGAGAAACGGTAAAAAATTACAATGCTACCCATGTGGCCGTCAGGGCTTTGATGCTATTGAGGTCTGGTGAACCAGAACTAACCTCATACTTTCTTCCTAACTGAATTATAAGATTAAAGAAAGAAATTGAAATATTGGTTGTTTTCTCCTTTTTTTTCTTTTCATACCCAAACTCTTCTCTTTTCTTCTTCCCTTCGATGATTTCGTCTCGGGACCGAAAAATGATACAAACCTCTGGCTCTCTTCTTGGAATGTAAATACTTTGTTTCTCTCCCAATGTGACTTTGTTGCTGATGATGGACAACTAAAATAACAATCCGTCCGAACTCCAGCAACAGTCATTATTAGGATTGGATTCCACTCTGATACGACATTTGGCGGATGCCAAGGGAAATACTGTACTGCATTGTGCTGTGAGAGGAGGTCATGTCAACACACTCCAATGGCTTGTGTCTGTTCTGGGCCCACAGTGCACTGAAGCAGCACTCAACGATCACAACCAAGCTGGGAGAACCGTCATTTTGACAGCTCTTAAAGTTAGTTTCTATTTCGCTTTTCTATAATATTCTATAGATATAAGTATGTATGGATGGATGTATTTCTTGTAGCGATTAAGATGAACCGGTTGAAAGCACGAAGCAAGTTAGCAAGTTTGTAGTTTCTTTTCTTACTTGTAAGGATCGATAACAGAAAAAGTTTTCAGTTGATGATGTCTCACACTCTGATAAACGGTGTCTGGTATGAATCACCTCGTAGTAATGAATGTCCCTTTCCACAAGTGCTTTATGTAATGAAATGATTAAAGGAAAGACGCATCAGTCAATTTTTATGTTGTTTGAGAAAGAAGTACAAAAAAAAGTTTTACAATAAAAAAAAGTAAGTAGGACAATGAACAAGAGGGAGCCACACAAAGATTTATTATTATTTTTTCTGATCACATTTCCATCAGAAAGGACAGTTGCAATGTCTCCAGTGGTTGGTTCAACACACAAAATATGGGGAGAAAGCACTCGTGCCAAATGACGGGGAAAGATCCCTTCTCCATTATGCTGCAACCTATGGTGATATCAACGTTGTAAGGTGGTTGTGTACCGAGCTAATTGAAAAGGGGATTCATGTCGACATCCGAGATTCTGGAGGAATGACACCACTTCATGATGCAGCCAAATCAGGGCATATAATCGTGTGTCATGAGTTGATTCTGGCAGGAGCTGATCCTCTTTCCCAGGTAATCCATCAACATTCTTGTTTGTAACACTAAGATTTTATATCTAATTCATTTTATACCTATTACTTGCGTTCGCTCTCTCACTTTTTCTGAGATGTTTACTTACACGTCTTCCTCAATTTCATATCAGCAAATGATATCGGAGTCGGAACACGTTTTTTACCATGATATATTATGAAGGAAATTCTGCTTCCTTTGAATCCACCCAGAGAAAGTCGTAGGTGTGTGGTGGTGTAATATAGACGTGATTTTTCTAATCCATCCGCACCACCACTAACATTTTCCGTTTTCTTAGACATATCCTCAGAGTTGACGGTTTCATTCATAATTATAATGAACGTAAGACATAATAATAGTGGAATTGAAGTCACAAGACTATGCAGTTATATGAAATTGGGTGGATGCTGCGTCATGTTGGTTTTTTGGTACTTGAAAAAATGCAAAAGAATAGAGTTATGCATGTGGTTGGGTAAAAGAGAGTGTGTAATCCACAGGAAAGTGATGAGAGCTTATGCTGAGGCTATAATTTACGAAAAGCCGTTTTATGAGATGCTTCGTAGACAATGATATGATAAGCTAGTAGCATGCGGTTGTGGTTTATGCTTTGATTCTCTGAGAAACTTCGCATTTTATATAAAATACGTTATGTTTGTGTAGCAGCAGTGAAACTTACGTTGAATGACTTGTAAATCCACTAAAAGCCATCCTTTTATGTACATCACTGCATTTTCAATGGAAAAGAAAATAAAGAATGAATCCCTTCCGTTTTTATTCTTTTCATATTTTCATTAGACGGAACTGGGTTGGAGACCATCAGATCTGGCCATTCGTCACCGTCACATGGAGTGTGCAAGCTACTTCATGGTAGCCGAGGCAGCTGGCTCCCTTGGTAATCAACTTCATTCTCTTCTCCTTGCATTCAACCATCTTCGACAGGAGCACGAGGAGCTTCGCTCTCAGTTTAGGTAACAACCAGCAAAATCCAGAGAATAAGTTATACACACTCATAAGGGGTATATAATATGGGGCTCATGTGATAACATTTTTTCTCCTCTTCATCCCATCATCTTCCCCTCTCCATCTTTTGTCAGCTGACGGATGATTCATGATATTTTAATGTATCCCCAAGATTTCATCATGAGAGTTTCTATGAAGTTGGCATTACAATATGAGGAAATGGTAGTCCTCTTGTAGATGAATGCCATCTCTCCCCTAGTCACTTGAGCCATTTAATTTGTATGTGTGTGATATCATTAGAGCGACGCATTAACACTATTCCGGTTTTCATTTTTTCAGGGAAACTCTACGAGTGGGCAAATGGTTGGCGAAGGAAAGAAATGATTTAATTAAACACTTTCCTTCCAAATGGGCCCAAGAAGCTACTTCCTCAATGCTGCTTGGAGGCACGAATAATGGTACACGATTTTCCGATTTGGAACACAAGCTCGTGATAGCTGAACAGACTTGGAAGAAATTCTCTCAAAATCTTGACGATGCAGGCGAGCCCATGCTGAATGGGGAGGAGGCCCTAATTTCCAATATAACTAGCAGGGATTTCTTGCAGTAAGTGCTGAATAGAATTTTTTAACGACCAATCATTTTCATAAACCACTTCCAAAACTACACTCATACATTCCAGGCCCACGCACTGGGATGATAAGGAAGCCTGCTGTGCATAAATACTTGGTTTGGTCCGGCGAGTGTGTGTGCATGATATGTACTTGAAATTTTAAATGGACTGCAGATATTCATACATGCATACAATAACACATTCATATACTTATAGTTAAATTTAGAACATAATACATGGAATGCTTTATTGTCTCCTGTATCCAGCCAAGTATATTATAGTTTAATCAATACGGTTATCTTCCTCACTGCACTCTTGCAGGAGCATAAGAGAAAGTTGACGTGGTGTTTTAGCTCTCTCTCTTTCTCTGCCGTCCCTCATAACTTACCCTGTTTCATTACAGTTGCGAAAATATTATTGCATGTATGAAATGGCAAACATGGTAATTTATTCATTCATGAATATCACTTTCTATTCTTTTTATCAGGAGAAGACTTGCTGCGGTACAACTCCGACATGAGCGGAACCAAAGTCTTGGTAGCTCCCTTAGTGCATCTTCAGATGAAGATCAGTATGAAGAAAACAGCTCAAGTGATGGTTCCAGCAGTGATGTAGCTGTGGAGCGGGTCAGCACCGTCACTGTTGGATCAGGAGTGGGAGTAAACTCCAGCTCTGCAGTTATAATTCACTCGTCGGCTGGATCGCCTCAAATGAAAAAGGATACAATAACAACAAGATCCAAAGCAGCTCCCTGGCTTCTTCCTTCTAATGATGTGTTCCTTTCACAACTTTCTCCTTTTGTTGGTGCTCACGGAAAAAGTTTGCCCACGCTGGATCTTCTCAATGGTGCCCCTACTTCGGGATCTTTGCTGTCACCCATTGTGACACAGTCGTCGGGAGCTGCTGCTGCCACAACTGCTGCTGCTACAGTTTCGCCAGCTACGACAACAGGTTTGGAATTATCTTTGCTGCCTTCGTATAAAAGGAGTAAATGGAGTTTGCGGATATACCGCACTCACTTTTTTCTCTCCTTTAAGTGTGATGAAAACATAATAAGCCTTGATTTAGTTTGTCATCCTCTACCAATTTTACTTGGGATATATATATACGAACATGCACATACACATAGAAAGATATGAGTGAGAGAAAAGAGATGAGAAAGCTGGAGAGATGTTATCGACTACACATTTGTATGGATCTTTTCATTATGATTCTTTTATATAGAGACAGCTGGGAAAAATGAAAAGTCGTTAGTGCAGATGGATGCTACTGAACGGCAGCCGGGGAAGCGGGATTCCACTTCTTTAGAGATATCAGTATTGGAAGTAATTGAGCCCAACTCGCCCGCCTCTTCTTCATCTTCCAAGAAGGTCTGAAGAAACCCTTTAAAACAGAAATAGCAAACAAAACTTTGTTAGTAAGGAAAAAAGAACTATATTTGCTTTAATTGAATGAAGAGTCCATGACTTCCACACTTTGAAGGTGCTCTGCCTGCATCAACTTACTTTATATATATCCCCCCACCCAAACTACTGACTTAACTAGTAGTCTTCTCATCCCATACCGATGCAGAGCTTTGCTCCTTCTGCTTTGCATGCATGGTATTAGTGTATTTTAATCATGTCCTGAACAAAGGAGTAATAAAGCAAGGCCTTTACATTGTAATTTTGAGTAATCCACATCAAGTTACACAGCTTCAGTCCGTTTTCTTATGCAGTAGCAAGGTAATACACCTTCTCCTGTAGAATAGTAATTGCATATCTAACCAGCATTGATATATCAAAGCTAATGCCCTATTTCCTTTCTCCCCTTTCCCATTTCTAGAAGATCATATAAGCTAAAGAGAAATTGTATGTAGCGTTGTTCCCCTTTGCTTCTTTTTAGTCGACTTTACTTAAACCAGCATCTTTTTTTTCTTGAGATTTTTTTATATCAAACTTTGCTTTTTCTGCTATGCTTTCATAAATATATATATATATTTTTCATAGCTGCTTAGGTTAGTTCCATCTTGTCGTAACGCTTTTATTACCGTTTTGATGATGAAAGTATGTTTTTTTATCCTAATGTAATAGAAGTAAGAAATGTGCAAAGACACAGGGAAGTTAACGAACATGTTGTAAAATAACCAGAAAGTTGTCTATTTCATCTTGTGCTGTAGTATGATGGTAGAGGCTACATTAGTAGAATTGCAGCACATTCAAGCAGCAAGGGTGGTACAATATCCGNTAGTATGATGGTAGAGGCTACATTAGTAGAATTGCAGCACATTCAAGCAGCAAGGGTGGTACAATATCCGCTGTCGTACTTATAAAGGATGAGATGTTATTTGATACCTACATTTTGAAAGGTATCAAATTAAAGTGTGTTAACAAGGAGAGTATATTTTACTCTATTATAAAATGTTTACCATTTAACTTTTGCTCTTGTGCCAGCATCCTTTTTTAACTTATAACGAACTACTTACCAACTTACCATCTATTGAATGCTCATTAGTTAAAGTGTTCCGGTAGCCCACTATCAGCTTAGTATCCTAAGAACACACTTTTCACTGACAAAAATTGCTTCTAGGCAGCTTACCGATGGTCTTAGAAAAGTTTGTAATATTTTTAATAGCAAAAGGTATTTTCAGAAAGGTTGTAATACATCTGCTAGAATCTGATACACGTTGGAGCCAGGCTCTACAGGCACACTAGTTTNAAGGTATTTTCAGAAAGGTTGTAATACATCTGCTAGAATCTGATACACGCTGGAGCCAGGCTCCACAGGCACACTAGTTTATAAGTAGGTCCGGGGCATAAGAAGAAAAGTAAGCTTAAAAGTCAAAATTTTTACTAGCATTCCTCTGATTATAGATAAAATGGCTGTCATTGTTTTCTTAATCTTGAAATAAAATGGAAGACTGTTGGTAAATTGGATGAGGGCATAGGGAAAAAAATGTTTCCACGATTATTTTATCCCATTTTGCCTGTAGCTTATATGTATAAAATTTGGGTAGCATTGGTTGCAGTGGTGCTAGACTAAAAATTGGTGCGCCTTTTAATAGTTTATTGCATTCTAAATGCAGCGTATAAAAAGCAATAGAGTTGGTATGTGTGCTGTGTGAGGCAGCTCTCATCTGTATTTGTCTTCACACAAAATACGATTCTTTACGGCTGTTGGATAATGGTAGCTTCTAGGAAAGGGAAATGCGCTTGTTAGAACGTAGTTAGTAGTTGAAGATAAAGTAGTAGTAACACCGCAGCATGCCTAGCAGAAAATCCTGAAAACGGGATGAGCCTAAGCTAGATATCTTTTGCGCGTAAAAATCTTACATGCATACCAAACAAGCTTTTGGGTTGCGGATGCGTGGAAGTCCATTTGGCTGCGTGGGCCATTCATGGATTCTCATTTGTATGGCTCGTTAAGGAAATTACTATTAGTGAGAGGAAATGGCTTGAATTGTGAAGAAACGAGACGGTGGAGTGGAGAAATTCCATGTGTCACCACGTCCATGGCTTAACTTCAGTGACCAGACGAAAGGAATGTGGAGATCTTTGCCAAAATGTGCCACGAGCAGCCCTAGTTTTGGAATTGGAGGTGACGAGCAGAATACTCCTGGTGGACACCATTCGCATCTTGTGGGGAAAACGTCAGAATTCTCTGCGGTTTCTCCGGATCCTGGCACTGGGAGTGATACAAGGAGCTCATCACGATTAGCATCACATGGACAGGGGGAACATGAACGACAGCTGCTACCTACTTCTGTTGGCAGACCTGTTAAGCATCATGGGGCGGAATACGATTTGGATGGAATGTTGTTTTCCAATACTTCCCCATTCAGCCCGTCACAAAAACATGCCACTGAGGTCAGCACTTCTCTAATTGCCTTGCTAATGCCAAACTATTACACGGGCATACATGCTTACACACGATTTTATAAGTATTCCTTATCCTGAGGAATAATATAATAGTTTTTTTTTATTTTCTTGGCTTTACACACTTTGTTTTAACCTGTATCATTAGAACGTACACCATGCCCCAGATTTGATCCGTGGAACGCAATACCGAAATCAACCTGAAACGCAGCCTTCTTCGCTGAAAAGTCGACACGGGAAGGAATATCCGTTCAAAATGAAATTTTCAGCAGATAGCGAGCAGAATGCAATCTATGAACGAATACCTGATGCCATGTGTGTCAAAAAGCCTAGTAGTAGTTCGTGCGAAGACTATTCCAATTTTGACACGTCTCATCAAAGCCTTGAAGAAACGATGGATGAGAGCAATTCACGTAACGACAACCCAGAATCTAATCATGAAGCAAATGAGCAAAGTGGCCAAAATGTTCAAGGCCATTCTTCTTCGTCCCGTTCCTTTTCTATTCAACCAAATGAGCACCATTTATATAGTTCCAGTGAGCATAAGTTAGAAGCTGGAAGCTCCCTCGCTGAAAACAATAAACAAAGAGGTGGGATTGATATTACCCCTGTTTCTTCATCCAGTTCCAATTTTACCAGCAGTGCTTTAAACCCTCGAACCCCTTCGCCAAAGTCGTATGTCACGAAACTCACAGTGATTCCGGTCGAAGCAACGACTGAGACGTGTTTCCTGTCTCTGAGATCTACTTCGTTTGTCCATGAAGATCAGCAGCAGCAGCAACAAGGATCACATCAGTTACATTTACCTGGTGAAAGTCACGATGAGCTCTCTTCAGGCCTCTCTTGCCAACTCCCCAATGACAGTGTGTCTTCGTCAAATACCCCGGTAATGCCTCGTTTCAACTCTTCCGGAACGGTAGTATTTCCCTTGCGGAAGCCTGACTGGTATTCTACAGAGCTTTTAAGTCTTACAACACCTGATTCCAGTCTTGGAGGTCGTCTTTCACCAACTCCTTCCGAAACCAGTAGAACAGAATCTGCCCTGGCTCCGCCACCCTCATATGTTTCCCATGCGTCACAAAACTCTGAGGCATCCAAGACAGAGTCAGCACGAGGTCAACCAAATGAGCCAGGCATTGAAAGGGATTCACAAAGTCCGGGTGTTGAGCAAAAGAGTTACAACGCTGAAATGAGTCAATGCGAATGCATCCATTCACCTATTGTTGCGTCAGAAAGTAATGTGGAGAGTGTCACTCCAGACATGGTGGGGAGCACAGAGTCTTATAAGATGTGCGCTGGTAGCAGCAACAGTGGTAAGGATAACGCGGCCTACTTGAGACGGAAGAAAGATGATGATGGTGATAATGATGGAACCACCATGAAACAGTTTGGAGTGGCTGGAAATCAGAGAATTCAAGCTACAACTACAACTTGCTTCATTCGATCTCACTTATCGACCGGGATCCATAAAGGCAGTGCACAGCGTCTCCCAAAAGTAATTTTCTTAAGATTGCTATTTCATGCACAGATACATTTTATGCTCACACATATGTCAGTTCCAATCCTATCATACTTACCATTCTTGAACCTTTAAAAGTGGAAAAACTTGCTCTCACGTAGAGCAAAAGTAGACATGTATGTGGATAGAATTACCCTAGCTCTGATTGTGAGTCGTCTTGTGTCCTACACACAGAGTCACTTTTCTCTCTCATTCACATTACTCTCAGCTCATCATGCTATACGACCCTAACGAAGTCACAGTCATATTATTCTCTCTCTCTCTCTCTCGTTTCCCCAAAATTGAGCTCGTTTTTGGGAAGGGAAATCTGTTTCCCTGAGTCATTTCACCATTCCATACCGTCTGTAAAGAGTTTTAAATTACTGAAAAATTTGAGCACATCAAAAAAAGACGAATCATTGAGCTTGTAAAAACCTCTCGTCTTGGAAAATTAATTTGATTAGCTTCAATGAACCACTATTGTTGGAAGCGGAATTGCGAATCATGCTCAGAATATTAATGAATCAAATGATAACGAGCCAGTCCAATTTGAAAAATTGAGATGTATTCAACCTTTTTACTGAACCAGTACACATTACCCTGATGAAAAACAACTGTCCTATTAAACACTCTCCATGTTGTCTGTGCATACAAGATGTTTTTATTTTTGCATAGCATCCATGACTAATTCTACTTATATTTTTGAAGGGTATTCGTGGCCATTCTAAGCCTTGGTATGAGATTGACGGATCAGACGACGAAGGAAGCCTATTACGTGTAGCAGAGACAAGATCCACTCATGGATCCAGGTTCTCATCGTCAAATAGCTCTTCAAGTAGCAATCCAGCGCCGGAGAGTAGTGAGAATGAATCTGAAACAAATGGTAACAGTGAAGAGGAGGACAAAAGCGAGACTCAGCAACAGCAGAACCAACAACCTTCCACGCATAATTATCAACAATTTCTATAAATGGATCCTCCAATGTCCGTTTATCATGCAGAGCAGTGCTCTTTCTTAATATCTCTCTCTCTCTTCTTTCATTCCTTTCTTTCCCCGCACGATTCTTCCGTTTGGTTACGTGCATTGAGAAGCATGATTTATTCATTTTCGTTTATTCGATTAAAGAACTAACTTGTCTCGTGTGATAGATGAAACAGACTTGTTTTAACTTGTCATAATGTAGACTTAGAAGTTACATTGTGTGCTATTATTTAATATGGATCATCAGCATGACCAATTTCACACAGGATTTCGAGAGGTACAACGTTTTAGTTTTGTTAAGGAAGACAGTAAAGCACACTGAAAATTAACGTCCAGATAAAAATACTTCAAGGAATTAAGTAATGTAAGATGCTATTAGATTGGTATACAATCATTCATAGTGTTTTAGTTATATTACCTTCCACTAAATTTACCACACTTAAACCTGTCAGTGGGATACGGAGAGGGTAATTCATTCCAGTGAATGGCAGGAACAAAAAAAAACCTTGTGCACGAAACCGTTACATTTTTCAAGAGCAAACCACAATGAACATGTTTTCTAATAAGAGTGCACCTCACTCCTGTCTTTGTAAACTTGTAGGTTTTGTGTGGTAAACCTCTGTAGTGCCATTCCATGATGCTTTCATTTGTTTACACCAAAAGGGCTAGGCGTATCGCATGCACAAGATATGCTTCCATCCATCTACCAATCCATTCTACCTTCCGAATCTCATCCTCGTCGTCGTTGAGCTAAACAAATCGAATGCTTCTCTCTCTCTTTTTTTTCTTTCCGCCTTCACATCTGGCAGAAAATGTTCCGAGGCTGTTGGCTTTGTCAATTTAAAGGAAGTGTTGCAATTAATCATACGTTCATGTTTGCCGGTCAATACTTTGATCCGAATGTTTTACAAGGAGACTACATCTTTCACGCACACCAAACTTTTCCATACTTTCCCTTGCTTTCCCTGTACAAAAAAACTACTTTCCTTTTCTATTTGATGCAGTGCTGGTAAAATGTCTCAGCTTCATGAGACCGCATAAAAGTGAAAGAGAGATGGAAAGTGAAAACACGCGGCTCTACAAACACTATCTAACCTTCTACATCGTATGTGAAAAAAACATTTGTTGGTTGCATATATTGCAGCTCGCATACTTTGCAAACTTCAATAATGACGTATTATTTTCCTCTTTATGCCACAATGATTTTTCATATTATTGTTCCTCCTTCCCACCTCATTCACCCATTGCTCCCTGTTATTGGTGTTGGTTACATGAACAATTTTATGGCCCAAATGACTGTCGGCATGGGGTATGAGATGTAATATTGCGTTTATTAATGCGTCATATCAGTATATATCAAAACCGTGACCACAGTTTTATACGTTTGGGTTTGACTCTGGACAACGCACATATATTTTTACGATTTCTCACGGGTTCTGTCAGCAATAGAAAAATACAACATGGCATACCGTAACATAGTATTTAGGTAGGTGAAGATACATAAATGTGCTCATAACATGAGAGAATATGTATGGATGGACATAATAGCGTCGACAGATGCATAAAAGCACAAAAGATGATGATACATGGTGTCATTGTGTGAAACATGCTGACTGGGTTGGATGACCAAATGTGGAATTACAGTAATCATTTCTTGTCTCCTTTTCTGTGGTTATATAATAAAAACGTGAGTCTCCACTCCTTCACATCATCATCCAGGCTATTGCTTTTACTAGGAAAGGCATGTGTGGGAAGCTGTTTCGACAATAAATAGAATGTCACTTTTTTCTTACACAAAAATATTGTCAGTATGTTGCGTGATATGATTTTCCATAATCTGTGCTTGTGTCTTTTGTATATAGATATATATATATATCAAATGTTAACCGTTTCGACTTCTTCATTTTTGTAGTCTTAGCCTTTTGAATGTTAATAATAACGTCGTTTGCAAGATATACTTATATATACATGGAGTTATAGAGTTAAGTTTTATGGTTAGGACATTAGTTAAGTTAAATGAAAAAAATATAGTACAAAATATTTTTATAGCTGCTTTGACAGTTACTCAATTTATACCTAATGTACTTGAGAGGGGTTTTATGGCTGTATGTATCTGTGCCACATGATCAAGAACAAAACAATAAAATTAGCTTTTTGTTCAACTTTTATAAAAGAAATTTTGGCTTTTCTTTCATCGTCTTTAACACAGCATCCGTGGTCTGGGCAAGAAGCCAAAAGTGCTGTGGTATATCAACATCATGCTCTCTGAATAAATGCTAAGTACATCACATTGTCTCTCTATTTCCCCCATATTGGAGAAAGCAATCTCGTTAGTTACCTGAAAACTCACTTTGACAGGAAGATTGGTGAAAACCTGTTGGGGTGGAGGTGGTTCCCGGAAGCACCATTTTACTTTGTGTTCACCAGGTGATTTGTGGGCGGCATTACCTAAGAGAGAACACATACTGAGAGCTTTCTGCTCAAATTTTTCATACGATTACATCCTAATTATAAATTGGCACCTATTACTCCTGATCGCCAAGTGTTTGAAACGGTCCAGGGGTCATTCATGAGTTTTTGGTCCTAATTTACAATTAAGACATCCAAATCAATCCTGTTAGAAAGATAGTAGTAGCTACTTTCTCTTTGCGTGGGATGTTGCCATTATCTCGGCTCTATGCTATCTTTCCTATAGGTAGTAACTTTGGACTCAATGTAAATATATTGACAATTTAAGCAAGATTTATTTAAGGCTACAACTTCACAGAGTTCCCTGTCAGTTGTCGACTGTCTTGGAAGAGAGAATTTGATTTTCTTAGAGCTAAAACCTTAAATCTTGAGATTTAGTCTGGATGTCGACGAATTAGTAAAGAAAACTAAAGCGGGGCGATCAGAGAAATTGAACCAAACAACTTTGGCATTCTACAAAGAAAACTAATAAACATACCTCAGAAAAAGTAAAAGAAGTATAAAGAATCTGCCGTAGTGAACCAAAAAAGGAAGATACTGCGTATACCTACATAGATCTCACTTTTGCAGTTACCATTCCATAAAACGGAAAGTCAACTAATCCGTCTTAGGACAGAGGGAAAGAATAAACATCGAGAAAGTTGACAAAGGAAGCATTAATAACGCAAAAAGCCGAAAGGCAAAGCGTAAGACCTCACATCCCGTTATTGCAATACAAGAATAGTCAATGAAGATAATGCACCTGAAGACGACACACCAAAAGAATACACTTGCTTGATACAACTACAAGAAAAAGGGTAGGAAAAAAGGAGAGTAAACAAGACAAACAAACTTAACAGAGGGGTATCACACTGACTTGGTAGCACTCACAAAATAAAATAAAGAATACCGTCTACTCATCTGGCAAAACCCAACAAAAAAAATCTGTGAATAAACGACAGTTACTAAGTTACCATCTACACATAAAACGCAAAGAAAACAGTATAAGGATCAGAAGTAACACACTCCACCATTCTTCGTTACAGTGAATACAACACAGGGAAAAAGTACAAAGGGGAAAAATCCGATTTAGGAATACTGCAGAGAGAAAAGAAACGGAAAAGTAAGTGGGAAAAATACCCAAAACATTTGTTACCATTAAAAAGGCGAGCGAAGATGAATCGATGGGAAATAGTTCTCTCTGGAGCCTTGGTGCTCAGTTTGTTGTTATTCTGTACATTTATTATACCACGAGGCGAATGCTCTAATATTCGACAAAGATCAGATGGTTGTGGTCCACATCCTTTAATTGCATTGGCTGCAGCGTCACGTCCGTTCGGTAATACTGTCATTATTTGTCTGACATTTTCTCTTTTTTCGTCTTCCCTTTTTGTATATGAAGCATACACACACAAAAATACACATTTGCTTGCGTCCTAGTCCTCGTTTACTTCCCGTTATGCAACAAGAGCACGCTAACAATCAAATGTTTTAAGCTTACCCTTTTCTCTCCCAACAGATATAAATCCTTTGAATCCACTCTAACGTATTTTCTTCAACACACACAACCAACCACAACCGGAGAAAATTATAAAGCAAAGCTTTTGAATGCAGGAACAAAAGTGAACATATTGTATAATGTTCATGAATACAAAAGGCTTTCTTGACGTGCATGCATGCCTCCCTGCAACACAATGCTATCATTTTACCATGTAATTTCTCTTACCCTGATTGTTCAAAGTAGGCTCAAAGCACTTCTTTCGTCTGTCTGCTGTTAGAAATCCAATTTTCTCAAGCTTGGTCAAACGGTTTCAAAAGGCATTTTTTAAATGTGTTATAAGTCGTACACATCACTGGTTGAACGTATAAATAAAATTTGATCCCACCGGTAAAATTAACATATGATTTGGAAAATACCATTTTGCCATGAAACAAACTACCCGGCTAGTCTGTCCCTTTTATTTTGCAAGATATGATTGATAAGATTGACTCAATGTAATCATCAATCATTGTGATCGTGTGCATTGCAATCATGTAACTCTGGAAAGAAAAATACTGTAGAGTTATATGATTCAGGATTGAATATTCGAATTCTAGTTAAATAGTAAAAGTTTTATCAGTAGCAATGCCGTGATTATAATTGCAATGCCATGAGTTTCATTTGTTGTTACTTCCAATTGACACAATTTCTATTTCCTTTCACAATACATTTTGACTTGTATCCATTTGACCAATTTATCTAAAATTTGTTTTTTATTTTATTCATTTTTACAAAATTATTTTTTGGTCGTATTAGTCCCACCAAACCACAACTCTCCTTTTTCGCTGCATGCATATACCGTGCTTGTGAGTTCCTTTTATATTTTTTGCATCTGGTGTTCCGTACAAAGACTACGCTTATAAGTTGTCTGTATGTTACTCAACTCCTTATTCTTGATTTTCAGCTGAGAACTATTCTCAATATTAAACAATATCATAACTTCCATTCTTCACATATAGTTGCAATATTCTTTCCATTCTTTTCTTGAAAAGAAAGAACATAATAATATTGCAGTATTTGCTTTCATTGACAATTTCATTCACAACTTTTATCTCCATATGACACGCAACTGTTAGCAAAGAGATTCAATCCCACTGTTTTCTTGATTTTAGTTGCAAATATAGACAAATATGAAATTAAATTTTTCTTTGATTAAATTTCCATGATTATCAATCTTTCACAATATTTTTTCACTGAAAAAAAAAATCAAAATTATTAAAGTTCCCAGTAGAAAAAAGCAATTTAAAATAAATTTAATAACCACCACAAAACTCCTCATACCAACCAGGCTTCTTTCCTTATAATAAATAGCTTACGAGTTTCTCGTTTACCAAAAGAGAGTGCTAATGTTGAACCAAGTGATTGCTTGGAGATTTCAAAAATCTCATTTTTACTGAATAGGTAGTTAACTAGATAAATATTCTATATAATATAAAAGTTTAAATAGAAAACAGATAATATGAAGCTTATAAAAAATGTGTGTGTGTGGGTGTGTGTATATATATAAAAACATGCATGTGATAATACCAGATGAAGATTTTTCCTAACTCTATACTCATATGTAACGCAATGCACAGATAAAATTCTAGTTACAGCGTTTATTTTTTGCACAACCACCAGGTTCCAACGGAGTTGGTAGTCTAAACGATGTTCTGCGGGCGGTGCGATCAGATCCAGTGGTGTGGCCTGTTATGCAAAATCTCCTTCGTCGTTACGATGACTGTATTAGAGCAGCAGATGGACTTCATTATAAACGGTCTGATGATTCTGCTGGCAGTGGTGCTTCTGCTACCTATCCTGTTAAGGGTTCTGACAAAACGTTTGAGTTAGACGGTATTACCACCGGCACTGATGTCATCCCTTGGCTCTCATCTTCCATCTAATTAAGTAACTTTAATGCGCTCAAATTAACTTTTGAATCCATCAGTCACTGTTTCCTTTTTGAAGACGTGACATCACAAAGAACATTGTACTTTTAACTTCCCATGGTAATTATTGTCTTGTTGCTTAGATCCTAGACAAGCTTGTAACTTGGATTTTATCTTAGAATTATAATCTAACTCAAAATTTGGTAAAAATGGGAAGGAAATCCCTGATTCTCTTAACAAATTACATAAAAAAATGTATGTTGTTCCCAAAATGAAAAAAAGTTACTGCTGCGACAATAACTTAGGTTATTTGAATTACAAGAATTGTAATTTGTTTGGTAGTAGAATTTTCAAGAATGTGTAGGTAAAAAATGAATTACATGTGTGCTTAATAAAATAAATTTTCAATTCCAAACTCTTTAAAGACAGCATTCTTTAAAGCTGGATATACTTATTTGTTCATTAAAATAATCGCTTCTTGGTAAATCTCTTATCGCACTTTACCCCATAAAATTTGATAAGATTTTGTAAGAAAATGTAAGACAAAATAGTTAAAACTAATGTACCTAAACACGACGATGCTGCGTAGACTTTGTACCTAATTCGATTTAATGATTATAATAGGATTATACCTACTCATGTGGCATCCGAAAAACGAAAAAACGGAGGAGTGTTGGGCGCCTTAATTGATGTAATCAAAATTAAGCTATTGAATGACTGCTGATCATGCAGAAAAAGGAAGCGTCAGCAATGTTTGCAGTATGAACTTGAAGCAAGCACCTCACCACGAAGAAAAAACTACTCCATTGACGTTTAATCGCAACAGAATCAAAACTACTTATCACGTCGGTCTATAATACATCAATCTGAGAATACTATTAACTCCATGTTGTAATGTCTTCTGTAAATAGATTTTGTACATTAAGAATAATTCACAATCACACCAATCATAAGCAAACGAGTTTTTCAAAATCAGGGCGGAAAACGTTAACACACTTGGCAAAAACACATATAATTAAGGTGTATTTAAACTAATGAATATACTATTTTACATCCGTTTTCAAACTACATTACTTTAAAATTGTTTATTGAAATCGGGTTCACCTTTAATATGATACAGACATATAGCCATGCCCTTAAAAGCTTTCAGCCACTAGTTTATGCTGTCGTCAATCAAGTAAAAGTCGACTTTAAACAGAATCTATATACGTCATTGACAGAACTACTTAATTAGGCACTCAGCCGGCGTAGTGCATTCATAAGAAGTCTTTATGGACTCAGGTGTGAAAATATGGTTTTGAAACACAATGCTAAAATGATAACTAGTGTATAGCTCTAACATAGCTTCTACTGCACAAAAACTACAAACTTGCCTTACCAAGTTGACTTGATCGAGAAAGTCTGCGGTTTCAGTAAGCAATTCTGACAAGATCAGGGTGAATTGTAGTGAAAATGATTCAATCTTGCCGAGAAATTGTTATCACAATCCACCATAGAATTGAAAAAGATTCCAGATAAGATGTTGCTCTTTGCAGTACAATAGTGGGAAATGGAGAATGAAACTGAAATCCTAATTTACTCTATTCTTTTATTTATCAATCTATCAAGCTCGCACTTATCTCTCACCACTGGTACATTACCATGTAAATATTTATACCCTAACATGCCACAACCGAGCAATTTCAACAATATAATAGCACTCCTTTATATGCTATAGGACTATAGCACGACGTATTAAATGTTTGGTGGAGATTTACCAAACCATTAGAATCACAGCAGCGGTAAACTAGTAAAGAGTAAACTATTTGCTGACTTTTCTCCTTTTTCACCGTTTTTTCTTGTCGTAGAATTCTTGCTGTCGTCTCATCATCAAACGATAACGAGTAAAGTTTTAACTCCTTAAATTTTCACCTCGACTTTTGCTAGAAGTCTGGGAAAAGGGATCACCGAAAATATGTGTAACATAAAAAGATGCTCGTCTTACGTTCTTATTGTGTTTTTTGAGCACACGTCCTACATACTCGTATCAACCCTAAGGTAAATCTTTCCAAACATTTTCCTTGGAAAGTTAGCACGGATGAGAGACCCGTTGTTTGAAGTATGTATGGTGTTACCCCTATTTGTTCATTCTTCTTTACTTCCTTCTTCTCAGAGTTTCAAACATTTTTTTGTACTTTTTCAACTTTGTCCACACTTTGCAATCGTTTATTTTTGGAACATGGCTTCATACGTAAATTTCACTTATATGTTTACTGACTCAGATTTAGAGCAAATAATAACCATGCCACTAGTAGAAACTTTAAATTGCATAAAGTTTTGGTTTAGAAAATATAATTTGCGGTTATTTTTACCAAATCAGTTGAGAATCGACTTCAACATTTTTAATACAAGTTTACCCATGCAATTGCTTGTTCTTATAAAACAACGCAGAAGGGTACTAAATTGATTCGTGTTTTGTGCAAAACCTATTATTATTTACTGACCAACATGCTTGTCTACAAGAAGCTGTTTACTTTTCACTAACCAACCTACATAAATTGAGGCCTTCAACATCATTCTAAAAAGCAATTGCATGCATACACATGATTGTACAAAATTTACCAAAATAATTATGACATTTGGCATAATAATTGGTTGAAAAAAGTTGATTCATTACATTATTCTACACTGGACTAACAACCACGCTTACTATTTTAACCTTTAGTAAGAACCAAAAACCTGGTTCTTTTAAAGCTTTATACTTTTACCATGTTGTAGTGTATAGGAATGAATACTGGTCGGGAACTTAATGTATGTGCACAACTATGACCAGCAAATCGATATTTTTAAAAGTCAACGTTACTTTTTTTTTAACTCTTTGACCATTTTATTTTACATGGCAAATATTTTTGTGCTGCAGTTACTCATTTGAAAGATTACTTTTCTTTGTCCCATTTTGTTGTGATTGGAAAAGCTGAAACCAATCTCAATTTATCGAAATGCCCCGCTGAAAATATGGTGTTGAGAAAGTATTTCCCCAGATTCCTTAGCCTGATATTGAAACCTTCCAACCATACATACTTTGTTGGTATGCACATGCACGTTGGGTGAATGTAGAAATACGTAATACAATAATCTTGTTCGGTATATTATTATTACTGCATAATGTTATCACACTGAAGTGAAGCTCTTTAGGGGATCATCAAAAATGTGAAGAAAAAAGGGATTTGGGGTTAGATCTACACCAAAATATTTTCGGAAAAGCTGTATGATATTCCCAGTTAAAATATTGTCTTAACCATCCGCATCCTATAATACTGCTCAGTGTACGAACATTGCGCAATGTAGGATTTTTTTAAAGAAAAAAAAGGCAGGTTGGTTGGAAACCTCAAAAAGACGTATTTTGTGAGAGTGGAATGGAAGGAAGTCACATATCAATACATCATATCGAAACTAGGATGTAGTATCATGAAAGGACAATGAAAGTAGTGAGTGAAGTGATCGTAAGTGCGGAAAGTATGAAAGCTGAGGAGATGCGGATATGAGAGGAGAAACCCATGTGATGTTGAATCGTTTGCGGGTAAAAGCACGGATACAATGTATTGCACACAGGATTTTGTAATAGAAAGTGGAGAATATAAAATATAATGCCTCTCGTTCCCCCATACCACACTGTCAATGTTATATAGCCTTACCTTCCACACTATCTTTAGCTTCCTTAAAAATCTGGGTTTGCATGCCATTACTTACGATGCATATTATTATACGCATACTACTCCCGAGCACCTTTCCTTTCTCTGAGTGCTTTGTATTGGGTGGGCCGCCTCGTTTTTATGAATCCAGAAAACCAGCAGTAAAATTGTTTCCTACAAAAGCGGATGAGGAGCGTATTACTTAGATTGGGAGTGTGTAGCAGAGCGGCATTGTTCACTTAACAAATAGTTCAACAACTTCACGTACCTACACCATGTCTGTCGACTGTTTATTGTTCCCTCAATTTTTACAGGGTGCATTTAGCTTAGTGCGGTTAATAATTTTAGCACACCCAAAAGAAACTCATCACTAGCGCACTTCACAGTTTCGGAGCGTCCTCATCATCAACTTTGTAAGGGCAAGTTTTGTCTCTTCAAAACAGGTTGCACATAGTATTATGGAAGTTCAATTAAGGCCCTTATAATTTGATATGCCAACCCATTGTTTTTCATAGACATGTATACATGTATATATATAATATACGTTGCCTGTGCTCAGATAACTTGTGTATTTTATGTTAAAAATTACGACTTCTATCATTACTTAAAGTGTTTTCGAGTATTTACCAAAAAATATCCCCCTTTCTGCTCCCTCCGTATATCCGCTAAGGTTATATAATATTGAAGCATAGTTTTCTCCACAGGCTATTGCAGCTTGGTTAAGTTGAGAATGGAGAGGTCTCTTTGTTGGACTTTTCAGTGTATGGTGTAACGTATCTGGGTGCTTTCATATCTGCTATAATTTGTAACGCTCCTGTGTCGAAAACTAATAACCTTCGAAATATGTAAATGGTAGCTCCATAATAGATATATTCTCGCTATATATGTGTATGGATGTATAATAATCACAAAAATTGGCGCAGCGAAACACACAGGCCGAGTATCGGAATTTTGAATCAGTTGAACCTTGCTCCAAAACTATATACTCAAGACGACAAAGTCTTGCATTGTAATTTTTTATAGTTTGAAAATAGGATTCAAGAGGATTGAATTTTTGTTCTACTGGAATATCTTGTCTTTTTGTAATGTATACCAATTCGAAAATGTGAAAAAAACACAAGATTCAATGGAAACAGCGTTTCTAAAAGGAAACTAGTGATTACAGTATTACAATACAGTTGAGTAAGTAGTAGTATTGCCATTTGGTGTTTTGAAAAAAGGCATCTGTATGTAGTGGCCTAACGCCTAAGTTTTTGGGAAAAGCTGGAGCACTCCTGCTATGTGCTGTGGTCCTTGGGTTAGAGGAAGTTGGATCTGTGTTACGGCAGACTTGTTGGCGAAGGAGTTTTGATTCTGGCCTCAAGGGAGGTAAACTCTCTTTCTTCCTCCCTTTCTTTGTATCATCATCTCTCTATCAACTAAATACAATATTTTTCCGTTCCTTTTCCCATTCCCATGCTTTCTATTTTTCCTATTTGGAAAAGGTTTTTGGAGTAAACTCACATTTCCAGAAATGTATAACAGCTCAAGAAATTTTGTACAACTGTGCAAACTAAAAGTTCAACACACAATTGAGTATATAGTTCCACCAACAATGAAATAGTGAGCAAGAGAGAAATACATAATATGCTAAGTAGATAAGATTACATGGGGACTTTTATTATTTCGCCTTAGGGATCACTCACAATTTTCACTCGTATGCTTGTCCTTGCTCAAATCATATTCTTATCATGGTGAACTGTAGAATGATAATCATTTTAATGCATATAGTATTCCATTACAACCTTTCGTCCTGTACACAATTTTATAACGTGGGCTCACCCCTGCATGATATTAAAATTTACTTCTCATTTTTTAAGCGGAATCTGAATACCTGCTTTCATGGATTCCCTTTACTTCTTCTCTGCAGAACTAAGTTATTTTGTGTGAACGACTTTGCGACATTTTAATTATATTCGAATGATAGATTAGTAGAGCTGCTAAAAAATGAGTTAATTGCCGACGCCAAAGAGATGCCGCCATCTTGGGCGAGGTAAGTACCACACTGCAGTATATTGAATTGATGCGAGGAATCAGTCAGGGAACGTATCCGGCTTTTTAGAAAGTCATTTTTTGTTGTACACTTTGCGTGCACAATGTAAAGTCATGTAAATATGATAAATTGAAGAAACCCTGATACATCGTACTTGCAAAAAACAAGTCGAGAAACATAACAACATTTTTCATAGAGCAACAAACAGGGGTGAATACCGATCTTTTAGGAAACTACTACCTCATTCTTGGATCACGGTATGAAGCTGTACGGTGTTGTTTCCAAAGTGGTATGGACTCTGACTGAGCTAGTTTCTCCAGGGTAAAGTAGCAATCTTCACAAGATTACTTACTCCGCACTAGAATGTTAGCTTAATATTTTTGTCTTTTGTTTCTTTTTCTCTTTCCCTCTTGTACTCCATTCCATTTTTTTCCATACAATATGGAACCCACTGTGTACTTCAAAATGATTGCTATATATTGGCACTAGTTTAAGTTCGTATATAAAGTTTATTTCAAATGTATGTTACGTTCCATTCGATAGAGCATTTGATTGCGAAGAAACTCACATTTGGATCCATCCAAATACTGCTCACGTTTGGCTCAATCCTTCATTGTTTTTTTGGTACGTACGGCCATGGAATATTTGGTAATGCAAACTCAAAAAGGAAGGAAGTATATAGGCAGGTAAACATAAAGAAAAAGAAATATTATTTTTTGATATGAAGAATTCTTACAATTTTATTTAGAAAACTCCTCTAGCTACTACTACTCCTTTACATTTTAAACAAAAGACATTATATTCAACGAACCGCAACCCCAAGCGACACAATAACCAAGTCTAATTTTGATTTGACATACGTGCCTTTAAGCTGAAAACATAATACAAAGCACATCAAATATAGTGGGTACACACACAAACACACACGCTCAAACACAAATCCAGTTGGAGAGTATGGTTTAGAGTGACACACTTGAAATTGAAATAGCGCTTCTTCCATAAAACAAGGTATGGAGAGAAAAATACTTGAATTTGATTTCGCAGTCGACGATTCATGACAAAACACAAACAATATTTACTGCATCAAAACAAACGAGAAGGAACATATTGTAGATTGGTTATATTATATTGTACCCATTTATTTATTTTTTACATTGCCCCTTACTTCATTGAAGAAACTCAGCTGCTTTCTCCTGTAAACTTTAAAGTTGAATTATTTCTGACACAATCAATGCACACAATTGTTATCCATACACACTCACGCGAAGCAAAGCAAGCGACGTTTTTAACATTCGATTATATGCCAGGAATGCATTTTCCTTTCCGCTTCCTCCTTTTTGAGGCGTTATCCTTTCTCACGAAGAACAGAAAGTGTACGAACACAAAGAGTTACTGTTGCTACAAAAACTTTTGCTTATGGTCTTTGTAAAGTAAAGTAGCATTAGCAACACAAAAGGAATTCCGAAGAAAGCCGTTGAGAAAATCACCTATTGTGTACTGTTACCTCAGCTCTACCACCATTCCATTGTAGAAAAGAGATTGTATTGCGATGAATAAATTCTTTACATTTTGTAACGAATTCAATTGCAAAATTTCATATTATTATTTACATCCACTGAATAAGTAATGCAGCATACCGTTCTCGTGATACAATAATGATACACAAGTGATTTAATGTTTTGTACTTTTCGTATATCGTCAAAATTATAGAAACAAAGCAAAGTACTTAATTATGAAAGTGCAACGATGATGCCCTTGTTCCCTATTAAAATATCATTATTCTTATTTGTTCTTTACAAATATAAATATTTTGGAAACATAACGATGAATTGTCAGAAGGTTGCTATGACAAGGAACGTAAAACATAAAAGTCAAGATAAAATTTTCTTAACTAAACGTTGTATTGTTCAGACTGGAGCAGAAAATTAACTTGATTTTCAGCACACTTGACCAAATAATGATAGGACGACAACTGTAATCTTCAGTGAGCGCCATGGTGAACGGCATTTGAGTTATAATAACAAAAAGAATGAAGCCTACAGAGGGAAGGGAGACTTGATGTTTTGAGCGTAAATATTTTCTCGACAGGGAGTGTTTCCAACGACGGTCTCATTCCAGACTCTCTTGAGTCAGTCGTGATGGTGCAAAGGAACGCTATTTGTATCCTGGAAGCTAAGCTTTTTCTTTATGTTAATGCTGGTAACTTGGAGCTTAATGCTTGTCTGGGTGGCTGGCAGGCTGGATAATGTTGAAAAGTGAAAGGAGGAAACGGACCGTGCTCTTATGCTGCCAAAGTCTACCAAGTTGTATGTAACAAGAAGAGACGAGAAAAGAAAGGGCAACAAATAGAAGAGAATAGAAGAACAGGAGCCGTGTGTGCGAGTGTTGGCTCCTACTTTTGTACATGGAGCTCACAAAACAAGCACAATTTTTCGTTCAGCGTGGCTTCACTTTTCACTTTCACATCTACAAACCCTGCTCCCCTGTTTTCTCTCTGTTAGTCTCTTTCTTCCTCTCTCTGATGGAGCAACGCACAGTTCCCAAGGAGTAGACAAACCAAACCGAACTTGCCACTTGTGATCCAACAGCAGTCCAGCAACTCACCTCACCTCCGGTAGCTCCGGTTCATTTTCAACTAGCTTATTTCCAGAGGAATTCTTGCTGCAGTTGAGTTTCTCAATTCAACCACGTCCACAACTTATTTAGCTCAATGAAGGTTTCACTGCCAACGATACGAGAAATTGATCTCAGTTCCAAAATAGTTTAATACTTTCCTTAGTTCTACTTATTTTTTCTCAGGTTTACCACAAAAACTACAAAACCTGCTCTCAACTATTTTAAATCTAGAAACTCGTAAAATTACTAGAATACAGCTGTGTGTTTTTTTTCTTTTTACCACTTTTCTCATCATACTTTAAAGGGAAAAGAGAGAGAAACAATTTCGATACGAGTTCATATAATTTTACCGACTTCCAGAATTCCAAAACAGGAATCCCGTTTTTGCACACAAACAATACCAAAAACATGGAATTTTGTGGCTATATTTTTCTACTTGAGCAATTTTGATTCAGTTTCTTTTAGATTCTATACTAATGTTCAGTGTTTTGTTCTTGTGAAAGTCTAGAATCCCGATTCGGGGGAACGATAGAATGGAATGAAATTGCAATGCCAGTCTGACAAAAGTTATTAACTTGTACTGCTGCTGTTGCCCTATGATGAACGAGCCCAATTTTTCATTTTGTGTGTTGTCTTACGACAACTTGTAAAGATATAGGTGCCACTCTATCCATCCCTACATTACATTAAGCCAAGTTCGTGAAACATTCAAGCTAGTAATAACACAAGATAAACATTGTTAAAACTATGTCCATATTATATGCACTTGTATCTCTCTACCACTTGACCTGATGATACACTGTGCTGCTAAGGGTGTAAATGAAATTGCAATGGCAAAGAGTGTATAGGACAAGAGACGAAAAGACGAGCAACTTAAATGTCCTAGAATTTTGTTCGTTTTCACTCTCCGACTGAGAGAGCAGCGATTTTGGTGTTTTGGGAATCCACTGGAAAATTGGAATTGCTCGTGTTAAACTAGCTATGCAATCACGATAGAGTAGTGATACTTTGCAGTGAACATAAATATAGATCTATATATATATACATATTATACATTTACTGTCTCAAAACGAGTACTCGTAGGTATAGTAAACCTTGCTCCAACTTTTTGGCCATCATCTTGACTTACCACTTTTGAAAAGGTTGTGGAGTGAATGAGCAGCAGTCAAGTACCGTTCATCATGCCGTACTACTCCATTAACATAAGGACAAATTTATGTGTGGTGGGAGATAGTGAGCGAAAACAAGTGTAGCAGATCATCAAGTAATAAATAATCAAATCTTTACGGAGCTTCCTTTTCCAAGTATGACTTTCGGTTTGTCTCATTTCCCTTTATATATGTTTAATGTAAGTACTTGCTTCATGTTTTCTGCTGTGGTGGGAGAAAATTCTAAAACCGGATTTTCTAAACCACCACCACACATACTACCACTGCTTCAAATTGTGAATACGATTTCTTGCTACACGACTCTCTTTGACAATAATTAATTGCGCACTGAGAGCCTTCTTAGTAAGTGCCAAATACATCTCACCGTCATCAAGTCATGAGATAAGAAGTAGCGGCATATTTTATACATCTAGAAACGGGTTTTTAGTCTAGAGTGTCAACTAAAATAAAATGGATTAGGGAATGGAATAACACATTGGACATGAAAATGAGCACCAATCAACTGATGTAGCCAAGCATTCCATAATTTGAAACAGAAATCTTATTCCTTGAAACTGCATTTCATGAAATAAGAAATTTATTTCTTCTTCTTAAACCGAGGTTGGAATAAAACAGCATTGGACTAGGATGATATATGCTGTTTTCCATAAATATATTAACATTTTTTTTTGCTCATTTCCTTGATTCTTGCATCACACCATTTTCCAACCGGATCTCATGTTTCCTTTCTCCATCAGAATTTTTCTAACAATTTACTTCCTGTTTTCGATTCTTCCAGGAAAACATGAGCTGCGAGAAAATGAGCTACTTTTTTTATGGGTCGTAATGTTGGGATAGTTACACTTACACGAACGAGTCAGAGCAGGGAGGGGGAAGTGAACAAATTTGTTTTGAACGCAAATCTAGACGAACCATTAGCATGGAAATTTGAATCCACATCTCTCACATCATTTATAGTTCATCAAAAATATATTGTGCTAGTCATAAAAGAATTCAAACTTTCATCATAGCCGTTACATTAATAATATATGTCCGAATAAGCGTTATTGCTACTACATGAGGATATCTCACTACTTTTTTCCCATTTTCTTTCATCCACACCAACGTTGCTCGCTGCGTGGGGGTTCATGGAGTGACCTCAAAGATGAGCAGTTTCAATTTAATTTTCACTCTCTTAGATTTGCATCTAGTGGCTCGTCAAAAACTTTTTATGTAGACATTATTCTTCGCCTTACATATTTGTGGTTATACTCTTAGAGTAGAGTGGAAATAGAAAGTATGAAGAAAACACTTGCCAGTTTCCCACAAAAATAACAGTATTGCAATGTAAGCTTGTCATAACTATAATGCCACTTTTCTACCATCAACATTCAAGAAAATAAAAAGCAAACCAAGCGGTTTTCCTTTCATGTTTCACAATGGTTTTCGTATGAGAGCCATATATATTGGTGCTTTCTCTTCACGCAAACCTGCTGCGGTATATGATTTCTTTGGGTATGTTTAGGGAATATATATATATGTGTGTGTGTAGCATTCCAAATACAAGTTGTGCAACCAACCACGGGTCACAAAATTGTTCATACTTTCAATAAACTAGTAAAAAAAATGTTTGTGGCAACGCTTTTCATGCACGACACAAATTCTTAATAAACTCCTGGGAAAAGGTATGAAAAGAAGCGGATGGGATGAGAAGGATTTTACAGTCATTCTCAAGCAGCCTACTGAGATTAAAAGTTTGGCGTCAATGCAGACATACAGCCACAGCATGACAACAAACATGGGGAAACTGGAAACTCAACCGTGAAACATAAAGTTTAGCATTGGATGGGCTATAAATATGATCCAGAAATAATGCATTTTTTGTTGGGTTTATGTTCCATATTAATGTAGAAGTAGAAAACTAACTAAATGCGCATCAATCAGTAGCACACTTAACGACTTCATCAACGATTTAGTCGTTCTTTTGTGTCGTCATTTGCATGGTAGAGAGAATACTACAGTCATCATATTCAACCACAAAAATTTCCGGAACTCGTTCCGCTCTGTCAAACCTGTGTAAAATATATATATAATATACACGCTGGTTTTAGGAAGAAAAATAACATTGACGTTCTATTTTCGGTGTATGCAAATGAAATGCTTCCAATTGCAGTATCATATTTTTCTGTCAGTCGTCACTGGAACTGGCACTATTTCGCTTGGTCACAGTTATTGAGCTAGTTTTATACGTAATTGAATGTTCTCGCTCTCGGTCAGTGTGCAATCATAGTGCATATCAGTCATTCAATAATTAATCTAGAATTGGGAATACCCAATATTGACGCAGACATGTAAATGCTCATTTCCCCGGTTTTAAGGTAAATCCAAGGTGAAAACCTCCTAAAATTCGGAAGAGTAATATAGTTCCTAGCGTTAAAAATACATTTTCTCAATTCCGTTCTATTTATGATGGTTCGATTTACAAAAACAGGCGATGCGAGACCGAGAAGGTTTTCAACAATTTATATGAGCATGCAAAGGAAAAAAACACTCAACTAAACACGATAATATTATGTATTCAAGTTGTTAAAATAATACAAACATATGGAGTAGCATGTAAGAAAAATTGTTTCAATAACTCTATTGCGCATTAGAAAAACCGAATAATACGTTTGCATTCACTGCAGTAAGTAGCAACTGATAAACTAGGTTTCGTGACCACAGAGATTAAATTTTAAGCGCATTCGGTCTACTCCTTTGAATGAATCCAAGGGCATTGGAAGTGCATAATTATTTTTTCTCGCTGTTTCAAGCTTTTTCTTTCGGGGTTTTGCTTTGACCCAGTGGCACGACATTATTAGCGAAATGTCAAACATACACCAAAAGTTTCAGAGATTTTCACCAGTTTCCCAAGCCTTATTTTCCCCAGGTAAAAAAAAAGTTTTTAAAAAAGTTTGGAATATTTTGTGTATTACAACTTGTATATGAAGTGAAAATTATATATGGTATCACGATAATATATTGTGCAGCGTGCTCATGTTGTGTAAGAAAATGACGTTGTTTCAACTTTCTTTTAATATTCATGTGTATCTGCAAGCGAATAACATGTCACCCCATTTTCTATTAGCATGAGTGCGTTTTCAAGCACTTAAGAGAGGTTTGAGAGTCGAGGATGTGACGTATTGATTTCCTAATCTTTGACGATACCATTTGAAGACTGACCATCTGTCTCATGTTTCAATAAGTTTTGAAAGTGTAGTGCGAGACAGCAGATGGGAGACAAGATAATGCATCATGGGTGGAAAGAAAGCAAAAATTCTGTGAAAGCCTACAATACCACTGCACTACACAACTCGAGGAATAGAAGCCAGGAGTACTTTATTGTGTTACTAAAGAGGTTTCAAAGGGAAAATGCAGCTTTTTTTGGTATAAGTGAAAATCGCAAAAGTATACAAAAATATTCCATTGTTCCATTTCACATGCATAGGATACGCTCTGCTAGAACGATGGTGAAAATGTTAATACGTAGCACTTATAACGTATATCCCGACACACACACTCCCAAATGATGATTTGCTAGAGGAAAAAGTTATACTCGACTGATGCAGAAACCATGTAGTTGTTCTCTTTTAGTGTTTTCTATCTCCTTCCAAAAAACCAGTTGTTTTATCTCAAAAGAAAGAAACCTGTTGTGAGCTAATACCATCGTAGAAAGGAAGCGTAAGGATAAGAAAAAAAACTTAGGAACCAAGGCATTTGTGACACTTAATCTTTCTTGAAGTTTTATCGGTGAATTACATTGAAATGTGTGATGTTTCTCAAAAGAAGGCGTTCTGTCTCCACTGAAAATCCACCCAACTTTAAATTTTCTTTCTGAATTTTGGTGCCTGTGTCACCTCCAGGGCTCATTTCTGCGCTCCCTTGTTTTCTTTATAATGTAACGCAATTTAGTTAGAACAGGAATAGTATGTAGCGCAGAGGGTTAAGTTGGTATAATACAACGAAAATTAAATAAGAGCGGAACCCCAACTGCGCACCTTAAACTTTTATATTGAGTTCAAACTGCACGTTCAATATTTACGACGAAACATATGAAAACATGCTCTCTATGTAATTGAAAATAGATAGAAAGCATGGTGAGTTGTTTCGTTAAATATTCAGAAACAAAACACTATATATATATATACTTAACTTTGTTTTTGTTGTATTTACAGAAACACCAAGTCATAATCATGCTTAAAGTCCGCCGTCTATCCTGTGTTACCACGATCTGCTTCCTTGCATTCATTTCAGGTAAGCAAAATATTTTTAATATTATCGCTCCAAAACGGCTCTCAAGGTTTTGATAATTTCACTTTTCACTTGGTATTCCGTTGGTGTATGCTCGACTGAGAAAGACGAGTGATATATGGATGACTTGGAATGAATTATGAAACGATGATGTTTTATTAAACTTACTATGTTTGCCGATGTAGTATGATGTTGATGTATTATAGATGAGTATTTTGCATTTATATATGTACTTACTTATGTTATATTTGATATTATTATGTCGATAACTTGGTTGTAAATTATTACCCAATCAAATGAAATTGCGATGTTAGTAGAATTTTATGGCACCCATGATATTCTAATTATATATTACTTCGGCATTTTACGAAAGCAAACATAGGAATAGTTGGATTTAGGATGCCGTGAGAACCAGTAAAAGTAAAAGACCGTGATTTTGCTAATAACAATACAAAAAATATTGCGCAAAAACCGAAGTAATTTTAACTAGTAAACCACGTCAGATGTGCAGTCGTTTTTGTAATGCCGAAGAAAATATCAAAATTCATTTAGCATACTTTGATACCACGTTAGCATTTAAATTGTAGATTTTAAACTCACTGAAGATATAATTATGATGTCCTTTCGATTATTGATTTGCGTGATTGTGTATATTTATGGCGCAAAATTTATAACATCACTTTCAAGTAGTTCCGAACTCAACTTGTGGTTAGTTTAAAAACAACTGTTCGCCGACCTAATCAATCATCATGACCAAATACATATTGTCGCGTCTATGAATTATATATGAAGTCGCCCACATTATACCGTGATGCATTTATGTTTGGCGAGTTTGGCATGGTTTATTGAGCTCGGTCATAGGAGAAAGATGTGGGCTGGTGTCCAGAGGGTTTTGACAGTTTTTGACAAATAAACACTTTCTCTAACAACAATCCTTTTTGGACAAACCCTCCTCGTTCTAAACTGTTGAGTCCGAACTACCACGTAAGAAACCATGTTCATGCTCATGTCTAAGATGTCATGATGTCTACAAACCAAAAAATCAGCTAAAAATTGAAATAGAAAGATCCGAAAAGCACACAGAGCTTAATTACATTATCTGAGTGTATCATAAGGTTAATATTGTTTGCTAAGACACTCTTGTCTTGCTTGTGAAAACGAATCTCCTTTCCATTTGTAAAGAAGTATCACGTAAAGTTGTGAACATTTTCTTTCGTGTTTGCTTCTCCAAAATAAAACATAATTACAGATAGCAATGCTATCGGTATTTACTTTTGGTAATTCAGTTTAATAAAGTTCTAAAAGTGGGCACCCGAAACGAAACGAATTAGTTTTGCAAGTCATGGCATGGTATCTTTGCGTACTTTTTCCGAGTTAAAAACCTAACTCATTCTTGCTACACATGATGATTCGTAATCCCATTTACTACACGTATTCAGTTCTTTTCAGCGAACAGAAAAGTTTTTAGACACCTATTCTTCCAAAATACATACTGTGAGTGTAAAATGCTTACAGTTGTAAGAAATGTGTCATATATGTAACATAAAATAGTTAAATTTCCTACACGACACCAATATAGTCAGTTGGATGCTTCGTTACTTTGTAGTTTAGTGAGGTAGTTGGGTAGAGGGATGTAAAAGATGACATTCTGTATTGCCTTCAGTTTAGGGATAATGGGAATTGTGTTAGCAGACTTTGAGAAACAGTGGCTCAAGATTCCGTACAATTAATGTATCAAGAGCGAATGTGTTCTTTCTGACTGTTTATTTCGTGCTGGAGGGAAGGTATACAGTTAGTTTCGTACACACCAACTGAAAATGGAGTAGAGGAAAAAAAAGTTTCTAACAATGAATTGGCACCCAATCGTAGGAAAAAATTTACATGGTTTTTGTTCTTTTTTTCTTTGGATTCTTTGTCTTTCATTACATTCTCTTGATCCTGTCTACAACACTGGAAAACATCTCCGAGTAAAATCATGGCAATGTTTGGAGCTTGTATTTTTTTCTCTCTTCTATCTATTCGTACCAATCACATTCAACCTGACTTAGGTTCAAGTTATCCGTTCCATGCACACGACGGATGTATATATATGCCCACACACGACTTTCCTAGAACGAAACTATTTCGTAAGCAAGTGAAATACGGTGGTAGTGAAACGCTGGAGAAATGAGAAAGCAATGTAGAGAGATGTAATGAAAAAAGCTATCATGTGTCTAACACACTTGTACTTGCTTGCCAAAACGAATGGCTGGCTCGTTTTTCTTCAACCTAACTGTTTGGCAATGAATTTTCTTGCCTTCTCCTTTTTCAACTTGAGTTGTAGGCTTTGCAAGTAAAACAGTGATATTACGCGCCATGACCACAGTAAGCGACTTCATTTGATTCATTCGGAGGAGGAATCGTATTTTTTAAATGGAAACGTAGGAAGTTTTGGGGATTCATTTATATTTAATTCACACCGGGTTATTCTACTTTTTCACCAAGTGGTTCTTTTCTCACTGAGTAAAAATCAAATTATGACACGACGGGCTTCGTTTATCATTTTTCCATTCTTTTTCTTTCCTGTCTCGTCTCCCATCCTTGGGAACTGGTGCCAAAATGTTATGTTGTCTGATTCAAAGAAACATGCAAGCCGGATGTGTGCTTTTATCTCAATATTTCATGTAGAATATACAATGAATATTTATGCTGCTTAGGTTGCACTGTATTGCTGATACTGTAGGAATGCTAGGAACAGTCAACATTAATGTGTTGATGACCGTGACTGAAAGACTGTGACGGGGAGAAAGTGAGGATCGACAGAATGCTAAAGCCAAATCTGGAATAAATTCCTTGTCAAATTTCATTGCTTCTCAGCAGAAATTCGGGGCTTTTGTGCAATTCTTAAATAATTATTATTTCCTTCAGAAATCAAGTAGAACATTATTATAATCGGTGAGCAGAAAGTAGCTTTGAAGGCAGCTGAGTGCATTGAATTTAATTCAAATGCAAGGTTTGGATTTTATAAACAAATAAAGTAGATTATGATTTGGTCTATCCAGAAAATGGAAGGTAAAAAGTTGGTATTCCTACGAATGAAATCATTTGAGTTTGAGCACACTTTGATGATTCGAGCAGACGAAACCATTAACATGTTCACAGACGAAAGCATTTGAAATTAATTTGATCTCGTTTACTTCATACTGAGAAAATCCACTCTTCGTTTTTACTACCTCTCCACTTTCCTGTGTGCCTTCTTGATGGTGGAAAGAGTTGTTCTACTGCAGTGCTTCATACACGGTTTCTTGGTCGGAAGTGACTCTCTATGCAGACAGGCATCCTTGTTCTTCAGTCATCCCTGAAATCATTGCTCAACTTGGGATCTTCACAGGTGACGAAAAGCTGGATGAGTGATGCGATAAATGGGAGCAGTGAGATGCAGAGAAAGTAAGAAGGATTGTTGATGACAGTTATAATGATGCTTGAATATATGACTCAAAGGATTACATGATTTTTCATGACCTGACGTTACCTTCCATGCATCTATAGTAATACCGTATCAGTTCCATGGGATCAGAAAAAATACCCCTTTGCGTTAGCGGTTAGCTAGCTCCTTTTATTTTTAAATTACGAACATCAAACACAGCTTTTGGGTTGTAGAGCAAGGTAAAAATGTGGAGGTAAACATCATGCTTCAGCAGTTTTCCAGCACACCACCCTTGCTAAGCATACGTGTTACCTCAACTCAACCGACGTTAATGGAAGGATGATGGTTGAATGGACATAGTGAGCAAATGCTCTCTCCACTACACGCACAGCTCTCTGCTTCTTCATGTATTATTGCCTTGATACACAAATGGCAACCGCGCAAACAATCCAATTAGTGACTTTCTTCTCGCGGTCAGCTTCTTGTGTACATAATAGCCGTAAGAAGGCAACAAGCCAAAGGCATCAACATCATGATAGCCCACCATCCGATAGTGCTAACAACATCAAACTTAGGAATTTACTCACACCACACACCAACATGGCTCTTCTCACAAGTCGGGCAAGAAATGGTATTAAGTAAAGTAGAAAGAAACTGATGCTTGATATGATCACAAAATAGGATGTGGACCTACTTATGTGGTGTAGTCATCCCGAATACACGCATGGAGTAAAGAGTAAACAAACAATGGACCTTGTATATATTACAACTTTTAACTGTTCCGTGGTATTTGCACAGAACGGTTTCGTGGAGAGAGTGGAGAAAATCGGAGTACATGAATCAAGAGGTATTAATAACTGGAAGTAACTAATATGCCGAAAGCGGCGAAGTAGAAATTCCAACTTACACGGTTAACACGGAACACGAATGGGGAAGGTAGAAACATCCCTTCACGAATATATGGTAATTTAAATGTTGTCACCGAAACATCGAAGAAACTGTAAGCTATATATGTGTGGATTCCTACAGTATAAACTCAAACTAAGAATTTCGAAAAGCAATTGCACTTATATATTGAATTGTAGAGAAATTGAAGAGCGACAATGGCAAGGGGAATATATGATTGAACGATAAATTAAAGTATAATTTCCCAAAGAAGTTGAATAAGTGGAATTTCTGCCGCAGTGTTAGGCATCAAGCAACTCACAAGTTTTGTCGATACTACTCTACTCGACGTTTTCACCGAGAATATAACTAGCCAGAGTTGATCACAATGATCACGACTGCTGCTTTCTCTTTTTCTTCTTATGTTGCTAGTTACCACCATATTTCATACGATTAAAGTTTTAGTGTGTTTACTGCTTTCCGGATTGAAAAGTTGTTGGAACATTTGGCCCTCATTTTCCCTTGCTATTATACACCACACACACATGGATTTAACATTCGTTTATATTATGAGAAATGAAAGCCGCTTCAGGTTAGATTAGGCCAAGGTTTTGTAAGACATGCCTGAAGTTTCTAATGATAAGTACCTAAAATGAAAAAGAAAAACAAGACAGCAACATTAACACTTATGGTACAACAAGATTCTGGGGGTAACTGTTGGATGTTGGACTCCATCAATTAATTATCATTGCGTTCGGAACGTCATCACGTTTCTTTCCTACTTTCATAACAGATGGGGAATCACATAAGAAGTTCACGACTTTCACCAGTTCCTTTCTTCTAGTTCAAAAGAAAATTTTTATCTCAACGTTTGCAGGTTATGTTTGAACCAAGCTTTTTACTCCTTTAAAGACATGTGCCATTTAGTCACTTTTACAGTTTGTCATAAAAAGTAATATTATGTCACGCGTTATCACGTACGAGCGCACGACTTTCGGAAATTATTATAAATCACAACCATCGAAGGCTAGAAAATTATTCTAGTTTTCAGAGATATAATCCGCTCTCATCTCAACGCATCACCTCACTTGAAAATCCATTAGAAAGAGTTGGATTCTCTCCGAAATGCGAAAGCGTGAAGCCTTTTTGCAGAGCACATTATCTTGTTCTGCAATGCGCACACATTATGTAATTCATGGAATCAGTACAGTGTATGCATGGTTTGAGCGGAAATGATAATATCATTTCGTTTACTCATTACTCACAAAGCTTTTTAGTAATAGAAACAAGGCTGGAAACGAAAAGGTTGAGCGAGACTGCAGTGCACTGTTCTGCTAATATGCACTAAAAACCTTAGAGAGCAACTTATGTCTGTCTGTAACGTGAAGAAGTAGGAAAAATATTTCAGCACCACTGCAGAAAATGACACGTACACTGTACACAAAAGCTTTTCACGCAGTAAAGGACTTATAGCTGCTGAGCTTGCAATGGAAAATTTAAATAAATTAGGACATAACTTCTATATCAATCAAAATTGAGTGTGATGTGATTTCATTATTAAATTTTCAACATTAAAGTATGCCCAAAAACGTTTTTGACGCATATAGTTACTGAAGAAGCTTGCGGAGGTTCCTACTAACGAAACCAATTCCTCACTCAAAATGCTTCCAATACTCATAGCAGATGGTATAGCCACTTATATACAAACCATGGTACTTGGGTAGCTGCAACATGATCAAAGCAATCAGTATCTGCAGTACTTGATATACAATATAATGAGTGTTAATAAAAATATTCAATTGCTCATATAAATCCCAAGAGCTATGCCGAACCAATGCTGCTTTGTAGAATTAAAAACGATCTGGTATGCTTTCACAATTGGGATTCTTCAATTACAGAAGAGTTTATGAAATACTAGGTAGTGCGCAATATACCAGTACAGTGTTTATCAATTATGAATGTTCGGTGTTCTGTCATATACATACAGCGAATCATATCGGCACTTAAGATAATAGGGTCGCACCTTACTACACTTATTACTGGAACGATGTGCTTACATTTCCAGTAAAAATTAGTCACAAAAGCATGCACATGATTTGGCTTGAGCTGAAGGTTACACGGTACTATGCAGTCATAATATTTTTTTCTCCCTTGCGATTAAACTAGTCTTTTATTTCTTCGAGTTTACTTATTTGCGTGACAATGAATAAGTGTAATATACTCATATTTATAAATAAAAACACCCGCGTGCAATAGTTTCCTTCGAATTCCACAAGTTACCAATGATGAAGTCAGCTTTCAGTTATGAACTCAAAGTAAAGTAAACCATTTTCGACTCCGGAAGTACACGGTCGGAATATTTGAATGGAACTTGACTCACGCCTCATTAAAACCTTGTAATTATAGAGTTCTAAAAAAAACCCTTACAATGAACAACAAATGGTGCTTATTGGAGTTTTATTTTCTGATTTGCCGCTTTTAGCACATACACACGCTAGACTAAACACAATCGTACTTCATCATACTTCAGGTTCCCGCTGCATATCGTAATTCATCATCCCAGTAATTTTCGTTATTAAATAAAACTGGCTCTGAAAATAAAAGAGTGTCTTAGAAAGGACTTAGAAATGCTTATAGAATGACTGAAAACTGCTGCTTTGTTGGGTCAAAATGCACTCAACTGAAATCCAGTTGCCGTCATACATTTACTTTTCCGCAATTTCTTTTCAGTCTGCCTCTTATTCCCCCATTATTTATTAACCACGGTTTTGTGCTTGTGCAGCAACAAAGAGGTATCTGATGCGAGTGATACGAACTGAGGCAACAACTACTTAAACGGGAAGTGGAATCCTTAGGAATGAAAATGTTTCGTGTGTTCCTATTTATAAAAGTTACTAAAGCACGGACTAGCCCGGTCTGCCGTATTAGAAAGTAGAGCGGGACAAAAAAGGGAAAGGAAAGCAGGAAAAATCTTAATCGACTGATCATTGCAAGAGCACTCAACTGGTCGCTGATAATTTAATTCACCCACTTAAGTATTCTTACCATCTTGAGCGTAGCACTAAATCTGAATAGGTTTTTTTTGATGGGACTCCCTCGTAATAAACTAGAGTAATATTCTAAAATAAATCCAAGAGCTCTCTTTGATAAGAAAATCCTTTTGTGTTAAAAAGGCTTCAAAATCTGTGAGAAGAATAATAAAACCCAAAAATGCCGTATTTCCAACACGATGCTGATTGTATCGGATGCTTTTGAAGATATCTGTATTCTGACTCGCAATAAATTTGACTAACAGATTGTACAAATGTTGCGAACGCAATAAGCTCAGTGCTTTCTCGGCTTCGTTTAGAATTAGCAGAGTAATTTAGAAGCCTTTCAAGCTTTGTTAAACTCGATTGATGATATGGACAACTGGCAGACCCTTATCGATTTTCGTTCCATTTTGGTTTCGTTTACAATGACTAACTCAATGCTGAAATACTATAATAGTATTACAACCTCTTAAATAAATAGCATTTGGGGCTTTAAAAATCTACCCGTACAGTCTCTTGTATGAATAACAAAAAATGATTATCCTTCCATTTGCCTTTTTTGTACCGAGTTTTGGTACACTAGAAAAGACATCAGTAAACGTTAGAATTCTAAGCGATTATGTGGGCTTCAAATACTTTATCCATGTGCAACTTTCAGCTTTCCCAAGAGACAAGTTCGTGCACTTTTGCTTTTCAGCTTATAACCGCTACACGGATTTTTTGGAGTTGGAACGAAAACGCATTTTCCAAATCCATGATTTAATACAACTCGTTGCGTTGTGTGATCTTAAAAAGGTCAACCTTAGCCATCAAGTTCTACTATTTTCGTAAAAAATTATCGTCGTCTGTTGTTAAATAAATATCAAATGTTAATGCGTTCCGTGTTCTAAAATAATGACGCCCTAAAGTCAAACTGAAAGTAGTTATATATTATTCGAAGGACATTATAAGTTTTTAAACGAGAAGATAATCACCCTATAATTTGTTCGGGGCAGTCGAATAAACATGGAGACGGCATAATCGATTGGCGTGCGTTATTAGTGTTAAAATCCGCTCGTTAATTTTTGTTAAGATGATTGTATTTATACTTTCACTATAAATTTATGCAGTTGATATAGTTTGGCTGAAAAATTTAGTGCTCTCTAATAAATATTTTCTCTATCTCTTAGAATATCTCTTGGAGACACACGTAGGTACTTCGCTTATATGTAGAATTTATTTCTGCTATTGTGTGTCAGATTGTATTTATTCGTGTCTTGACTGTTTTAGTATCAGGTTTACCTTTACTCATTAAATTGAGAATGTGCAGCAATCTTCTTATTTTAAAGAATTTTTCTAGTAATGGTGATGTCGGATTAATATGTCGTTTCATAATTTTATTTCCATTTTTCGAGGTTTTTGGTTTTATTGCCATACCAAACTATCTGAGTGTTTACAATTAATTATAATTATGGCTTACGATGCCAATTATCTATTGACACAATTACATCTTAATATAAATCCCATGCATTAAGGATAGTTATGTAGGAATGCTCAGTTGCATTGAAAACCCCAACATGACCAATTTTCAATACAAGATTTCAAAAGTGGAAAACTTCAATCAAATGGGGCTATCTAACTAGAAGACTATAGCGGTTAATCCTGGGAATGGAGAAAATGATACACGAAATCTTGAAAGCACTTACAATTCCACATTTCCAGATTTGAAAAGCGTATCATTTTGTGTAGTTTATGTCTACCATATAGTTTTGTTAAAGTGTTACTCTCTTGCTAAAGTCCTTAAACCGAATTGTTTCGCCCTGTACCTATTTTCTCCCATTTGAAGCAGAAAAAGCAAAATAGAAGACCGAATGTCATTCTAGTTTATATTGTTTCATGAACATATTTAAAAGAGAATAGGCAGTAAAATGTTGACCTAACAGCTCCCCCGAGCAATAATAACGGGCGATAAACTGCAAACTTCATAATTTACCAAGTCTTTCTGTTTGATACAATAGCTTCAGCTAAACATGTAAAAACAATAATATTATGGCAAAAACACTTGTGTAACTCCTTTCAGATGTCTTTTTTTACGTTCTTATGTATATATGTGCCAATTCGCTTAATTATTTTATTAGATTACTTTCCGCCCTGTAGCGTGGACGTAGGTTGCGCTTCTGCATCCTCCTACCCTCGATTATTATAAAAATACTGTGTCTGCTGCAGCATTGCATATATATATTCTGCTCCGCGAGTCACCAGGGCAATGGAATGACGATAAGCTTTAGTGTCAACTACTGTTGTTCCCCTAAGTACAATCAAAAGCCCCAAAAAATTGCATGATAGCTTTGTGAACCATACGGTTTCCTTCTGTTTTTTGTGACTGTATCACTCCTGTTCCAAGTACTCTCGTCGCCTTGCAGGATAAAAACAGCTATCGACACTCAGAGACACTTGTATAAATAATTCATTGTCCCTTTGACAATTCCACAACTTGGGCTGGGTTATCGCTTAAAAAAGGAGTTGGTTTAAGCGAAACTATTCCTGTAGGAAACAATAGAAAAACTGTTTGATGTGTAGGATAGGAGTAAATAGATGCAACATCAGAATGTAATCCTTGCTTACATTCCATGTTTTCAACATGTAAGTACTGTACAAAGTCAACACTATAAGAATGATCTTATTTACCAAACTTTGGGGGAAGCAAACATTGTATTTCCGCACCGTCAAAAAGAGTTAATGATTGCTTAGCAAATGTTATCAAGTAATTGAAATTCTTTCTTGTTCACTCCTTGCTGAAACTTACAACGTAGTAGTACTTCCTTTTTGTGTCAATAAAGTTGCAACTAAATTCGTTTCGAATTGCTTGGTCAGTTTTAATGGATTTATGATCGTTAAAGGATTCTAATTAATTTGACCGAATATTTGTTTTGCCTTAAAGCTGCACGGAACCAAAGTTCATTAGTTGTCTAAGTTATGATTACGGCCCACTTCCTCCTTTACTATTTCGTAGGGTTGGCGGTAATCTTTGAAAATACTTTCGGATATGCTGAATCGCCTTTATTACATTTTCAAAATGAGAAACTAAATCTAGTTCCAATTGAATTCACCTCTATATCGTCGGATTATTTGTGTATAGGTTTCTACATCCTTCACGCGGTACAGCCTACACAAACATTAGAAGTATGGGGCCAACTGAAATCACGTTAGATTTCACGGCATAGGTTTCCAACAATGTAAAGAATCCTTTGACGACTTGGTAAATATGACTGCTCTTTCTCATACTTCCAGCTTCCTGCAGTTGTTCTCCGTTTCTTTGCTGTGGAAGAAAGTGATACAAGGAGAAAGTATACTTCCGTTTGCTTCTCGATAACTATCACAATGCCCCATAAAGGCATTTTAGGCTGGCGTAACGTGAATACATTCCTTTTCTTTGATGAAATGGCACATTAAAATCAGTTGAATCATGGATAAAGCCCACGGCCCACTCACAGGAAACTAGTACTGGAGCTCGTATTTTACTGACTTTCCAGTCGGCAGTAAAGAGAATTTTTGATAACTGACTCGCAAACCCGGTAGTTACTATTTTTGGCAGCGATTGGCATTTCAGCTAATGCTGAACACCACGTTGTGTTCTCTATATACTTCACATGAGTTCGTTGTCGATTTGTCAGTTCATTCATCATTGATGGATACTCCGAAGTGTCCTTTCTTTTACAATTTGGCAGAGAGCTAAGAAATACATATAGAGCAGTGATTTTTACGCTGAACGGGTCAGCACTTTTTAGTTTGTAATTCGGGTACTACTAGTGATCAAACTTAGGTGTACAAAAGATATTCATCTCATCATACATAAAAATCTGTACTTACAGATGCTGTAGCTGCAAATTTAAAGGGGAATGAGTTATGTGAAGAATGACAATGTCACTACACCACTGTTCATTATTTGCCAATAAATATCTTCAACGGTTTCATTTCATGCTACGTAATCATGCAGCATAATATTACTTGAATTTGGGAAAGATTGAGTTGAGTTTCAATACTTACTTACTGCTCGACAAAATTATGTATTACAAAATCGTATAGTTTGTCTACTAGCTCTAGTGTTCCTAGTTGGATTCAAGTTGGGAGAATGGGAGTTTTGGTATCAACATCAGCCAAGGCGAAAATAAATGTTCAGTCAGGAAATTGACAAGTTAGTTTTTTTTTATACCAGAACGAAACCATAGCCAACCGAAAGGGTGGTGCAGCAAGGGTTATGGACTATGGTATTGCAGTCCAATTCGTAGATTATAGTTCTATCTGCAGAGAAGTTGCTGATATCTCTCATCACTTACTATGCAGGTCAAGCACGCACTAAGTAGCAACTCCAGCTTGTCTGTACAGCATTTCAAGTATCCTCCAATCCAACATCTTGCATTCCCTGTTATTTCTATCCTCTCGATGTCTTCCTCCATCAAAACTAGGAGAGCCTATGTAATATACAAGATCTAAAGAGAAAATAAGGAGGAACAAGGACTGAAACATCAGCATGCTTTGCCGGTACTGAGCTGCTGAGTCAGAAATGCCTTGCTTAGATCGCAGAATCTAAAACTCCGAATTCGAATCTTATTCCAGTGTCTTATTTCAATAAGAAATGGTATAACGTCATATGAATTGAACAGTTTCAAGACTAGAGCACACAAGTCATCAAGATTGTCGAAGTGTTGAACGCATACAAATGATTTTTAATCAATTTAATCGTTCTAAATGAGGATGCACGCATTGAACAATCTTTTTGTTGAATTATATAAGAAAATTGAAAAGGAAGTACGAAATGATATATTATAGCACCAGAACAGCATACAAGATTCATTTGATGAAGTTATTTAACGAATTTTCTTCCTATTGCTCAGAAACTAATGGATATGTTACTTTCCATCTGCTATGTAAATGATGCTTTAAGTCTGGGGACACATTAGTTTCCCTTGAAATACTTAATATGATTTATCCAAATTTACTTGGCAAGAATTACCCAAGCATAAAGATTTACAGTAGGCTTATATGACTATAAAATACACTACTTTCTAAACATAAATGAGATTGGATTCGCAAGTACTAATACGTGAAAGGAAGCAATAATAGATTTTAAATATATTTGATTCATCTATCATTTCCATAATAAATTGCGCAGCCACCGACAGCTGTTAAGTTTAAGAGTCTCGGCCTTTCATGTTAGATTAATATGAAAATTAGAGTACTGCAGGGATAATAATATTGTCACCGATTTGCTTAAAACCTATTCAACATGTTTACCGGATTGCGACTAATTAGTGTATGACCACAAATGTAGCGACGCATAGGATGCGTATCATAGTACAATGAGTCATCTGTCTGTGCCCAATCCGCTTAAACCCATTTTACGTATTTGATGGAACGGAGCATACAAAGAAAGTGGATAGGAAATTTGATTACGACTTAATTATACTTATCAACAAGGAGCACAAGTACAGCGTGTATGAGAAGCAGTTTCATTGGCAGTTTTGCTCATCCTTTGTCATGATTTTGTCCATGTTTTGTTGTTTCTCGTACTACGTGCGTTCATAGTCATTGCATGGAAGATGAGTGAGACACAAAACTCCATCGTCATTCTCTTTTCTTTCTACACAAAACCGAAATGAAGTTATAGAGGAAATCCAGCAGGAGCTCGAACGACTCAACATTGAACATGAAATTTATCCAATGCAAGGGTACTCACCGTTTCAATTCTCAGGTCTCAACTACGATCATGTTTCATCCCACAGGATTCTATTCGGAACATGTCATGTCGTTTCATAATAGAACTAATGTAAAAGCAGTAGCTCATGCATATGTTTCCATGTGTAAACCTCTGAATGCACATGTAAAATATTATGCGCTGACATACAGCCATCCAATCTATAAGTATAAACGAATATATATCTCGGTGTCGTTGCCTCCTGCCAAATGATAATTTGAATACTATCTCCCTATACTTTTCGCACTACTTGACAGCACAAAAAAGAGGGAGCCTAGCAGAAGAAGGAGCATATCTCTGTACTTTGCCGTTGGACAGGATTCTTCCTTGGATCAAATTACAATTTTAAAGTGTATTTCAGCAGCTGCTTCCCTAGATAGTAATCACACGACGCATATGTACACTGACTTCTATTGTCAATTGTAGCTTGTGGCAACCTTCTATTTTATTTTGCATATAATTTATGGCAAACTCAATCCCCACTCTCCAAAGCTGGATTTAAAGCAATATATATTGCCTTTTTTGACAAAGTGACGAATGGCAACTTTTATCTCCATCTGTTGTTTTCTCCTTTTGCATTGTCATAGCCTCTTTTTAATAACTCCGAAACCAATTACAGAGTATCTGAGTCTACGAGATTGAAGTGAGCCCTTAAATAAGTTGTAAAACTTTGGACGCATCCAACCCGGGATATTTACATACGAGAAGCAATGGAAACGGAATCACATTGTAGAGCAGAGTAAATAACTTTGTCCAAATTTTGACCATGAGTGCGGAAACTTTGTTTTTGTTTACGTATCGTCGCCTTTTACGTTACAGTCTTACACTTCAGGTGTGTGAAACGTTATATGGTAGAAATGGGGATTATATGATCAACCTACATAAGTTTAAAAAATGAACTGCTGCAAAAGAAAGTATCAACTTAATCTGGAAAAACAAGACTGTTAGATATGTTCATTTATTAGTGGTTGTCATGCGGTTATTGCTACGTAGTCATCTTTCTCTGCTGCTTTTATTTTTTCCGCGCAATATAAGCTCAAGGATTTCATTTTGGAAATAGTGTGCCCGGGTTTAAAAGCTTGGAAAATGTCGTCGTAATATTAAATGTGATATTTTTCACTTAATCTTATTTTTCAACCCGAGTAAAATTTTGACAGTAGAGTATCTATTTTGCTTTTACTACAGCATAACATTTATTGTGGTGCAAATATATCCGGTTGGATTCAAATTACTGTCAAATGTTCACGAAATGGTTGCACAATGCTACTAATATATTTTTCAACTCTGTAGTTTGCGCCAGGCTAATGGTCGACATCCACGAGACCTGATTAAGCTCGTAATGCACATATTTTCAGGAATTGAGTAAATGGATATATCTAGCTCAGTAACGACGAAGAACGGCAGAAAAGCTGCTGTCTCCTTCACTTGGAAAACTAAATGAAGGTTTTTTAGATATGGATACTAATGCGAGTAGCAAACTCACGAAAAAGAGTGGGGATGGTGCACTTCTGACTCAATACAACACAACATAACCACTTTCTGGGTAGCGGAACACAAAAAACAGGATATGAAAACGAAAGTGGCATGCCAGCAACACAAGTTCACTGGTCCGACTTTTTTTTTGGGGTAAATTCTCTATCCGAATCTAGGACTGACAACGCTTTGGTTCCTACTTGATATGTAATGTAAGGGAGGGAAAAATAAATGCAAAGTGTGTCTCCTTTTGAATAATTAAGGACCTGGTTTCAACCTAAGTTAGTACTTTCCAACTGAAAATCCACTTGCTCTCAAAAGATGAAATAAGTTAGATTGTGCTCACACACTCACTTCACTTTCATCTCTTGCGCTCCCTATCTTCTAAAGTTAAGTATTTCTTTCTTTCCCTTTTCAGTTTTCAGCAGTACATACGGTTCCAACTAAAATTTTAATGGGAGCACTGCCTTTCCCTTATGCACTATGACATGAGATTCTACAAAGCACTGCTACCAATGCCTTCCCTAATGTTAACCTTACCATTTATACTAGACTTCTCTCTCTTTTGCCAATTTTTGAGTAGTAGAGCAGAGTAATGGTGGTTGTAGTTGTAGATCCTTTACTACCTCCATATTTACCCCCCGGACAACTTATTTCTGTATTCCTATCGCTACTTCTGTTGTATATTAGACGATAGTCTCTAGCAAATGGACAATAGGGAAAGGAAAATGATGGTTTCACCGGAAAGGGACATTCACCAAATTGAAACATATTCATGGGCCATTCAGGGTATAATTCTTTACCTAAGTTCAACAGCTTGTGTGTGTGGTAGTGGTGGTGGCTTTATATCATGATAATACTGGTGTGGAGAGATAGAGAAAATGTAAGGGAAAAGAATGTAAAAAATGTAAAAAAAAACATCTTAGTTCCATTATAAAAATTTCCTGGAGTATAAGAAATTCCGTATTCATAGAACAAACAAAACCGCTATGGTGCATTGCCGAAGGCTTCAATTCTTTCACCGCTACTCTGGGAAGAATGAAAGCAAACAGCATCCGTGGACCAATTTCATTTTCTTGCTAATGTTAACAGGTCCCAAAGCTGGTGGTAGATGTCGACATACGCAACTAAATCTTTTATGGCTTTGTACACACTGGGAAAAAAGAAGCTGTAACATTCGTTCACCTGTAGTAGGTCTTTGTAGAGAGTGGGGTAATGTACAAATGCTTTTAGGAAAAGGAAAACCTTGGAATCTTTCCAAAATCCATATTTACGTTAATGCACTACACACAAAGGACTACATCATAACATACACACTACCGATATTATTTGAAAGGAAAATAAAGTATTGCCAAGTCAGGTTCTGGAAGATCCTGGATGAAAGATACGAAATAATTAAGTGGTATCATTTCGCCTAAAAAATCCTTTCTTATTTAGATTTCACTCCACGCTAAATTACATTGAGTTGATTGCTGTATTCCAGTATACTATGTTCAGTTTTGAGAGATAGAAAAGAGTGCATGGAAAGCTGACTACCCTTATTTGGGCGTGAGAGAGCTGAAGGTGATCTTCCGGAAGCGAAGCCAACTAAATCTTATGAACGCTACACTGATGGAGTCTGTAAAGTATCACGAGCTGACTTTCACCTTATCTACTAGTGGCGAAAGATGTGCAAGAGTGCATGACATGTAGGCCTCCAGACAGGCAGGCAACTGTGTAGGAAAAGGTACAAAATGCTTTCATCTGCAGATGTGAAACTTCTACATCATATCCCGTTCTAGAGAAAAACCCAGCAGCCGATAGGACATGGTTTGGTGAACGTAGAGGAAGCTACGCATACTTATCATTTGTTTTCTCCGCCGGTAGTAGTAGTCTTTTCAAGATGGAAAGTGAGCACAATTCTACCATGCTGCTTTCTCATTCCAATTGTATGCTGCATAAATCTTGCCTATATGACATCAATTACTTTAGCCGCTCAAGTGCATGCCTGTGTATGACGACTCAACTTGGGATTGTCTATTGACAAAATGACAATAATTTTGCAGAACATTATCATTTTTTTCGTTGAATTCGTGTAAAATACAAATTTCACTTCAATTTCTCGTATTGTTAAAAGTGAAACTGCCATTGTCTTCCTAAGGGACGAAATGATGCTATAACAAATGATGCATTCATACACACTATGATGTAATTGGACACCCTATTGGAAATATTGAATTTTAACTAGAAAGATTTTCAATTTTCGTACATCTGGTCCTTCCCATCAACAATTATGAATATTTTTCAGTAGCAGATGATAAATCGAAGCGTTATGAAACGCAAACTAAGGCCCCGGATTAGCAAACTTTATCGAAGTAAAATGAAACTAACAAAAGTATTATTTGATGTTGAAATGAGTAGAGTAGAAGCCGATGGGCAGTTGCGAAATAAATTGAGCAGCCTGCACACGGTTAAGTAATGTTAATTTGAATTTGATACATTCAATTCTTTAGTAAATACCATTGCCAATACCTACAAATACAATAAAATATAACTTTTGTTAGTATAAGTATACTTTACGTCATCACACACAGATTCTCATCATCACGTATCATGATTTAATTTCCTGTTCTACATTTATGGAAATGGCGTGTTATGCACAATATTTGCTTCATAAATTTAGGGAAACGATAATAAAATAGTACTTCTGATAAATTTTGCATTGCCTACCTCCATAACGACTGGAAAGACTTAAGGCAACGTGCGCTATAGGAGTAGTAAAGATGTAGAATCCCACATGGTAGTAAATTTTGTAACCGTCGGTCGGTATGAACGCCACAGAAAAAAAGGACTCACTCACATACATAAAATCTGAAAGTCATATCGATTTTAGTACTTCTAGTTACTCGTAAAGGAAGAGTGAGGCCTTGCTATTTCTATAAAATTCATGAAAGCAAAAAAAAGGTAGACAGTCCGAATGGTAAAAAGCCGAAGAGCATGAGAACAGCAGAGAGAAGGAAAGTGGAATGTATGGCAAGGATTTATTTTCTTTCCGCCTTGCCGCTTCCACCACAAACTGATTCCGTAAGTTATGAATTTTAACTCATAAATGTGTTTACATCTGCATTTTGTGAGTGCATATGCGAATGTTTTCGATGTACATAAGGGTAATGCAACGCTTCATAAAAGTGATCATGTGTACTCATATTGTTAAACTGTCTCGGAAGAGATATGAATAACATCCGAACGTCACAGCATAGAGTTAACGTTTCGTCGCACAATAATTTTTCATCCACTTACTACCGAATGAATGCTAACTGGTTTACTGCTAACCGGTTTGACAAATGTTTTATGCATTGCTATATACTATTCTCAAATCCTACGTATTATTTCATATTAGCATCAAGTAACGCATATTATGCAACCTACTTCCGATTTTAAGCAACCATAAACAAAAAGTATGCAAAAAAGTAGGATAAAATTGAACTGTTTTATTGTTTCGTGTGGAATCCCGTGAACAATAAAGTCGCTCAACACCATTTTCTAAACTTGGGATCTAACGTTTTAATCTAAATTATACCGATATGAATTTATTGCACTCTCGTCGAAATTTCCAAAACGTCACCTTTGGCTGTGATTAATGGATGCAAAAAAATTTACAAAATCGTACGAAATATACAGAGCCTGAAGATGCAAATTTAATTGCGTTATAAAGTAAATGGTGTTGTATTACACGATTCATGAATGGAGGCGAAAATTTATAAGCAATACAAGTAAACTTACGATTAGTGAGCAATATGGTTTATGCGGACGTTTAAGTGTAAAAGGTTTTTACAGGGTTTATCTTTCTTGCGTCATTATTTAACTCTACCTATTAACAAATTTATTTTCATCATAGCCATCATTAAAATTATAGTCTCCTATTAAAATGCCACATTTTCCTCATTTATCATTGTTGGTATTAATTTAGAAATTAAAACCCAACTTAAACAACAAGCAACATAAAACCGCTGAAATATTGATAGCATTAAACAACGGAAGAAAATGATGAACAATTTCTAAAACCGTAGATAATAGGCGATAAAAAAGCACTCGTTGCGAGCACCCGTCTTTTCAAGTGAAGGTAAGCAGCACACAATAGAACGTGGAGAGTATATGGAACCTAAACTGCAATCGATATCTCCATGGAATAAAAGCCGAGATGAAACAGCAGCCGAGAGTAAGGACTACCAATGCGTCTGTCGAAATGCCTCGTTTTATCCCACAATTCTTCCACTGGCATTTCCTCTTTATCGTAACACAGAATCCACATTTTACCTTAACGCACGGTTTGGGAGCGACGAGGGTAATAGTTGCGGGACGAGCAGCGAAGAGAAAGCATCCTAAGCTTCCTCTGGATAATATCATGAAACCCATTCTTTCATTTACCTGATGTTTTCGTTTGGTGGGAAAAAACCTGTGAAGTTGCAGGTTGTTCATATGAAAGTTCTCATACAGAAATAGAAAGAAGAAGAAATTTCATACGTTTATGAACATCATAACCAAAAAGGATGGTATATTCGGTTGATCAAAATATTTTCATACAATATATTCACAAAAATATACTCAAGAGAAGTTGCTTTCGTGCATGAAAAAGAAAAACAACACGAAGCCTTTCTTTCTGCAGCGTAAGATGCTTGGAAAAGACTAAATTAAATGGGTCTCGAGTAATGATTCGGGGAAAATGTAAAACGCTTAATATCCGTGTGTATCAGCAAAAGTATAAAGTTTTCATTTTCAAAATGGTTGTATGTAGCAGTCAAGTGAGCAATATTTTTTCAGTTACCTGTTCCGTCAATAATTAACGCTTTGTTGGTTGCCTAACGGAAACCATGATCAAACGAGGCTCTTCGAAACTCATCCGACTGAAAGGGTTATAATGAGGGTGCTTCACTAGTAAAGTATCTAAGCCATCGAAACTATATTCTTCAATATCTATTGATGACTATAAAATGTTAGAGTCTTTGTATAGGATGGAAGTAGTATCATCAAAGCTTTCTTCAAGTTGAATTCATTTTCAATTCGTCAATCTTGCACATCGATGTACTTTTTAAGTAAAAATACCAACATTAAGTTTAACTTCGAATGAAGGTTTTCAGCACATGATCGCAAAAACGATGTGACACACAATTAACTGAGATCGAATCGAGTCTTTTATCCTTTTGTATCACTTATTACAAGGTAAAGGATGACCATCAAGTTACCTGCCTCTTGTCATTCTGAAATTGGAGTTAGCAAGACTCCAAACCTGTCGCGATAAACATGAAATGTAAAGGACAATAAATTCAATGATCAAAACTACGTACCATTACAAGTCATCATAAGAGTCCCAATGCTACGTTATTACAACCGGTTTTACTATTATTGCGGCTTTTATTGGAGTATCATTCATAAGCATGTGTTCTAATATCATACGTGAAAAAAGCAATGACAACTTGACTATGATACTTTGGGCGTTTCACCAGGTTATAGTCTTAAATAGAGGATAATAGACATACGCAGGGCAGTTCATGAGCAGCTTAAATACTCGTACCATCAAAATTATGTTGATTCCTGGAACGCAGCATGTGTAGGATGACTATATTCCAGAACTTGACGGTTGGCTTGTGGGTTTTTGACTACAACAAAGGTCAACCAGAAAAGAAAAGAGTATAAAATTTGGTAGAATGGGCACTTATGAAATTATTTAGTAGCATTTATTCATCCATTTGTATTTTCATACTTGGTTGAAGACGGTTAGAGGCATAAGAACTTGTGTACCGGAATTGGATTCTTTATGAGTACCGTTGAGCGTCTTTTCCTGGGGGACTAAAACGCTAGTGGCTTGGACTCGCTTTTATCCGGACTTCAGCAGCATCAGTTCACCTTAGTTCAGGTTGCTTGTATTCATTAAATGGCTAATTAACAAGAGCTATACATATACTATTGCATTGGTAAACAGATCACACACGTTGGTGGATATAAGTTAGTTAACAAGATATGTAAACATATAGGAAAAATCTACTGAAAGCTTGTATTCTGACAAATTATTAAAATTTTAAAACTGTTTTCTGATTGACAATTGGTCATT